>MU249617.1:2417524-2432524 GCA_018977245.1 Lethenteron camtschaticum | reverse complement strand
CACACACACACACAGGGTACACACACACACACACNGACACACACACAGGACACACACACAGTGCACACACACACACACACACAGACACACACACACAGGGACACACACACACAGGGCGCACACACACACAGGCACACACACACACACACACACAGGGTACACACACACAGTACACACACACACAGACACACACACACACACAGTGTACACACACACAGGACACACACACACACACAGTACACACACACACACAGGGTATCCACACGTGAAGCCCTGGGGTTGGTGGATCACGACTCGTCGAGAGCAGCGAGCAAGAGGCAGTACAGCAAGTGGGTTCGTAAACCGTGTCACGTCGCCCCCCCCCCTTCTCGTATAGAGCAACACGGCGCTGAGTTTTCTCTGGGAAGCTCATCCCCCTCCTCCCCCTCTTCCTCCTCCTCCCCCTCCTCCTCCTCCCCCTCCTCCCCCTCCTCCTCTTCCCCCTCCTCCTCCCCCCCCCTCCTCCCCTACTCCTCCTCCTCCTCCTCCCCCTCCTCCTCCTCCTCCCACACGGAGCCATCACGCTCCTCACACAGGAGCTCTCGGCTAAACTTGCCGCTACATGTGGTCGGCACCCTCCTGAAAACGAGCCTTGAGACTCGGTGAGACTTGTCTGAATGAACAAGGGCTCCTCATCGTCCTCTTCATCATCATTACCGTCCCTACCATCAGCGTCGTCGTCATAATAACGAGCATAACCCAAACCATCATCATCACTCAAATCATAGACATTGCCACCACCATCATCACCATCACCGCTTCACCGTCGTAGCCTCCGACTTAATCACGTTGACGAATGCTCACCTCCCCTGCCCCCTCCTCCCCTCCACCTTGCCACCCGTTTCCCATCGCGCCCCTAAACCTAAATATCCCTCCCACTCACCCCCCTCCCCTCATGCCCCCCACCTCACCCCCCACCAGTCCGTGGCTCGCCACTGATGTTCGCCGTGCCTGGGAATCAAACGCACAGAAGGAGCTCGTGGCCGGGCCGAGTCATCGACGACCGAGGCTCGTGATGCGACTCGTAGATGCTGTGCGTCATGAGTTCTTACGAGCCCCCCCCCCNGCTACAGCCGCTAGAGGCTGCTGCTACATTCACCAAATGTGAAAGCCAACAAAAACACCGGCTACTGAAAATACATCCTGGGTCGGTCCCCTTGAGGGAGGCGTCTCAACCTCTCATCTCACTCTACTCCTCTGCACGCTCTCTCCTGCCTCTCCCCTCTCATCTCACTCCACTCCCCTCTACGCTCTCCTACCTCTCCCCTCTCATCTCACTCCACTCCCCTCCACGCCCTCTCCTACCTCTCCCTTCTCATCTCACTCTACTCCCCTCCACGCACTCTCCTACCTCTCCCTCTCATCTCACTCCACTCCCCTCCACGCACTCTCCTACCTCCCCCCTCTCATCTCAATCTACTCCCCTCCACGCAATCTTCTACCTCTCATCTCACTCCACTCCCTCCACACACTCTCCTACCTCTCTCCTCTCATCTCACTCTACTCCCCTCCACGCTCTCTCTTGCCTCTCCCTCTCATCTCATTATACTCCCCTCCACGCACTCTCCTCCCTCTCCCCTCTCATCTCACTCTACTCCCCTCCACGCACTCTCCTACCTCTCCTCCCTCTCCCCTCTCATCTCACTCTACTCCCCTCCACGCACTCTCCTACCTCTCCTACCTCTCCCCTCTCATCTCACTCTACTCCCCTCCACGCACTCTCCTACCTCTCCCTCTCATCTCACTCTATTCCCCTCCACGCACTCTCCTACCTCTCCCCTCTCATCTCACTCCACTCCCTCCACGCACTCTCCTCCCTCTCCCCTCTCATCTCACTCTACTCCCCTCCACGCACTCTCCTACCTCTCCTCCCTCTCCCCTCTCATCTCACTCTACTCCCCTCCACGCACTCTCCTCCCTCTCCCCTCTCATCTCACTCTACTCCCTCCACGCACTCTCCTACCTCTCCTACCTCTCCCCTCTCATCTCACTCTACTCCCCTCCACGCACTCTCCTACCTCTCCCCTCTCATCTCACTCTACTCCCTCCACGCACTCTCCTACCTCTCCCTCTCATCTCACTCTATTCCCCTCCACGCACTCTCCTACCTCTCCCCTCTCATCTCACTCCACTCCCCTCCACGCACTCTTCTCCCCTCTCATCTCACTCTACTCCCCTCCACGCACTCTCCTACCTCTCCTACCTCTCCCCTCTCATCTCACTCTACTCCCCTCCACGCACTCTCCTACCTCTCCCCTCTCATCTCACTCTACTCCCCTCCACGCACTCTCCTACCTCTCCCTCTCATCTCACTCTATTCCCCTCCACGCACTCTCCTACCTCTCCCCTCTCATCTCACTCCACTCCCCTCCACGCACTCTCCTCCCTCTCCCCTCTCATCTCACTCTACTCCCCTCCACGCACTCTCCTACCTCTCTCTCCCCTCTCATCTCACTCCACTCCCCTCCACGCACTCTCCTCCCTCTCCCCTCTCATCTCACTACTCCCCCACGCACTCCTACCTCTCCCCTCTCATCTCACTCTACTCCCCTCCACGCACTCTCCTACCTCTCCCCTCTCATCTCACTCTACTCCCCTCCACGCACTCTCCTACCTCTCCCCTCTCATCTCACTCTATTCCCCTCCACGCACTCTCCTACCTCTCCCCTCTCATCTCACTCCACTCCCCTCCACGCACTCTCCTCCCTCTCCCCTCTCATCTCACTCTACTCCCCTCCACGCACTCTCCTACCTCTCCTACCTCTCCCCTCTCATCTCACTCTATTCCCCTCCACGCACTCTCCTACCTCTCTACTTCAATCTCTCTGCTCCCATCCACGCACTCTCCTACATTTACCCTCTCATTCCACTTTACCACCCTCCATTCACTCTCCAACCTCTGAGACAGTGAAAATTCCACATTCATATGACGAGGGCGAGTCTATCCATATGGCGACCAGTGTTGACTTTGCCACAAAGCCCTGGGGATTACTGTCTCAGTCCACCCCCAATCAGGAGTGAACTCCGCTCATGATAACGTTTCTGAATCGTATCCTCGACTGCCGTAAGAACTTACTGGGGACCAGTCGCCTCCTTGTCTCTCTTCTATCGCTACTACCACGGTGACCGTTCCCGTGGACTTCACGCGTTGATTCCTCTACCCGTGTTGAGGACGCGGTCTCTACCAGACGCAGTAGTTCTCATTCACACAGGTTCACTCACCAATCGCTCACTCACTCACTCCACCTGCCCACTCACCCACTCACTCCCTCCACCTGCCCACTTACTCAAACACTCACCCACTCACTCAGACATCCACTCATTCATCCACTCACCACTCGCTCACTCGCTCACTCCCTCAACCTGCTAACTTACTCAAACACTCACCCACTCTGTCACTCAGACATCCACTCACCACTCACTCCCTCCACCTTCCCACTTACTCAAACACTCACCCACTCACTCACTCCGTCACTCACTCACTCCGTCACTCACTCCACCTGCCCACTCACCCACTCACTCCCTCCACCTGCCCACTTACTCAAACACTCACCCACTCACTCAGACATCCACTCATTCATCCACTCACCACTCGCTCACTCGCTCACTCCCTCAACCTGCTAACTTACTCAAACACTCACCCACTCTGTCACTCAGACATCCACTCACCACTCACTCCCTCCACCTTCCCACTTACTCAAACACTCACCCACTCACTCACTCCGTCACTCACTCACTCCGTCACTCACTCACTCCACCTGCCCACTCACTCACTCTGTCACTCAGACATCCACTCATTCGCTGACACATTCATCCACTCACCCACTAGACACAGATCCCCCTTTTAGTTTATAACAGACTGTTGTGGCAAGCGCTGTTAGCGAGCACCTATCAAGGCCGCCACTGCACACGACGGGTAGGTGGTCAGCACCACGCCCGGCCGCCTTTGTCTCCCCAGTGACGATGTTTACACCCCGCACTAGGTACTCATTTGAGGCTGAGTCGACCTAGGAAAAGCCCAGGACCGAAATCACTTTCTGACAATCAAACAAAAAAAAAAAAAAACATCAAGGTACCCATAGCCGGACACGGGGGCGCCCCCCGCCGCCCGCGTGTTCAGATAATCGGCTGAGTACTGGCGGCCGGTTAGCCGTGAGCGGGAATCGAACCGCTCCCAGGTATACCACCACTCACCCTACAAACGCACTCACTCATCCACACACTCACTCACCCAATCACTAATCACAATGTAGGTCACCCACGAACTCACCCACCACCCACTTACCCATCCACCCACTGAACTCACCCATCCACCCACTAACCCACCTACCGACTCGCTCACTTCCTCACCCATCCACCAACCAAACTGGAGGTCATCTCACTTCTCCGTCGCTGCTTCTTCTCTCGCACTCCTCCACTTTGTGAATTCGCTCCTCCCATCCTCATCACCGTTATCATCATTGCCTCTCCCCCTCCCCTACCAGCCTCGTCACTACAACAACTTCGCTCTTTTCACGCCACGTGTTCGTTCGTTCCTATTAGCACCTTGAACAGTGCTGTTTGTTGCTCGCCGCTGAGCGTTTTGGATCTGTGGGCAAAGCAACTTTTTGACAATCTGGGCCACTCTTGACAGACTCTCTCTCCTTTCATGAAATAAAAATTAAATATTTTGCGAAATTTATTTTTGGGTCTTTGTGAGTGGAAACGCCGCCGCCGCTGCTGCTGCTGCTGCCGCCTTCATCGCGAGCGACCCTGGAGAGAGAACGAGACGGGGGGGGGGGCAGATCGTCCAATCGAGGTGCAGATAGAGGAGCACAGCATCACCGCTGTAAAATAGCCCCGGGCTGACACAAGCAAAACTCTCAAGCGAATTCGCCGGGGGGTGGGGGGGNCGCGTCGTGCGGACGGAGAAAGGGGGGCTGGCTGGAGGCTAGATAGTAGGGGGGGGTAAGAGGGTTTTTGGGGGGGGGNTGAAGGGCGGGGGGCAGGGTGGGATGACGGGGGGGGGGCTGATCAGACCCTCGTATTTAACGGGCGCCAGGTGCTTGGCCCTGGCTCTTACCCGGGTCCCTGGCAGCCACCTCGCGACCTCCTCGAAGCCAAGCGCCTCGGTGCCCCCCCTCCCCTCCTGAGTTGTCCACCCCATCGACCGCCCCCCCCCCCCAAACCGACCCCATCCTCTCTCGCGTGCGACTCGCCCGCGTGAAGTTTGCTCATTCCGAGGCGCGTCCAAACCATCCGGCTCCAGGTTCAACCTTTGCCGAGTTGAACTGCGTCTCGTTGTAACCGAGTCGTGTGTCCAGTGACCCCCCACCCCTACCCCAACACACCCACCAGGTACAACGCGGATCTTATCGCCCGGTCACTCGCCGCCCGAGCCGCCTCGAAGCCAGGGACCCACCTCGACCTCTCTCCCTCCGACTGTCTCTGCGTCACCCGGGCGGTGTCCGCACGGGCCTCGTCGGAGCCTCTCGTCCACCACGTGGGGCCTGCTCGACCCTTCCCCGCATCGTCCACCCGACGGAGGTCGCCCCCACCCGCGATGAGCGGGGCCCACTTCCCCCTCCCCTCCCCCTCTCCTGGGCCGCGCTCCTCTTCATGCAGAACTGCCGTGCCACGCGCATCTTCGGTAACCTCTTCATTAACCCTCCTCCTCCTCGCTAATCCTCCACCACCTACCCTCCTACCCTCGTCCTCATTGACCCTCCTCGTCCTTTTCATACATCCTTTCACACATCCTCTTCCACATCATCAGCATCATCATCGTCAGCATCACCAATCTTCCACACCAGTATCTCGATTTTCCTTGCCCACAATCTCGTCCCTGAATGTCCTCATATTGATGGTCCTCTTCTATGTCGTCACATCCTGGATCTAGCCATCACCTCCTTCACATGCGCATCAACATCCTCAACATCATCGCCATCCACCATCACCACGCGGCCTCGTGTCTCCGCGCGTACTTCCTGTTCGTTGTTTGGTATTTGGAGGTTGTTGTTATTTTTACGGTGCCGCGGGTCAAACACGTGACCCATTGACCTCTGAGAGGATATAACCATTGGCACGTGCGGACGTGACCTCAAAAGTAACGTAACTTGACCACTAGAGTACCACGTGACCACTACAGTAACACGTGACCGCTACAATAACGTGACCGCTACAGTGACCGCCAGAGTAATTTTACTGTCGGAGTAACGTGACCGTTAGAGTAACGTGACCACCAGAGTAACGTGAGTGCCAGAGTAACGTGATCGCTACAGTAACGTGACCGCAGAGTAATCTTACTGCCAGAGAAACGTGACCGTTAGAGTAACGTGACCCATAGGATTACGCGTGACCGGTCGGAGTAATGCGTGGCCGCTAGAGTCATGTGACCATCAGAGTGACATAACCGTTAGAGTAACGTGACCACTAGAGTAACGTGACCACTAGAGTAACGTAGCCACTAGAGTAACGTAACCACCAGAGTAACGTAACCACTAGAGTGACGTAACCACCAGGGTAACGTGACCACTAGAGTAACGTAACCACTAGAGTAACGCGACTGTGAGAGTAACGCGTGACTGCTAGAGTAAAGTTTGCGCCAGACTGACGTGACCACCAGAGTGACGAGACCGCTATAATATCGCGTGACCGCTAGAGTGTCACGTGGCCGCTAGAGTGTCACGTGACCGATAGAGTAACGCGTGACCACTAGAGTGCACGTGACCGCTAGAGTAACGGGCATTCCAAATCGACCGACAACAGAACACACGAACCAACCATCCAACCATACTCACCTACCACAACCCAACTACAGTCCAACCCCCCCCNAACCAACCACAACCGTCAAACCAAACTCCCTCCCCCATGTATTCTACGTCGACTGTTGGAGCAAGGTGCTGTTAGCGAGCACCTATTAAGGCCAGCACGACATACGGGGGTGGGGTGGCCAGCACCACCTTAGTCTCGCGAACCAAACACACACGCATACATAGAGGCAAGCACATGCACGCCCAACCTGGCGCCGCTTACCCGTGTGGACACGACTGCATATACCTCCACGCACGTGTACATAACACGCGTAACCGATTACCCTCACGACCAGTTAGCGATTACTGAATCCATTGGTTCACCAGACTTGACCACACTGCACAACGCTGGCCACCGCCAGCTGCTGGCGTGGTGGCCCAGGTTCAGACAATAGCCTCTTAAAGTTGACCGCGGCAGGGATGAAGTCGGATGGATGTAGGTTAACACGAACAAACTTCAACTATTTGATCAGGCAAGGCCACTGAGCTGGACAGCTCTTTTCAGAAGCGAACTGGCCGCATATCATAGCTCCACGAAGCGGCTTACCACGTGGACATTTATAGCAGCGAATACTCTAAACGCGTGTTTCTAAATGTGGAGGGAAAACGAGAAGACCGGAGAAAAATCCACGCGATCACGGGGAGAACACGCACACTGCAAATATACAGCAGGCGTAAGGGTCGGAATCGGAATCGAACCCACGACCACCTATCCACCTATATACCAGGCGAGGTAGTTAACATTTCATAGCCACCATGATGATGATGATGAGAGCGAGAGACACGCAAACTCCAAATATACAGCAGCAGGCGTCAGCGTCGGGATCGAACCCACGACCTCCTGTATACCAGGCGAGGTAGTCAACGTCTCCCTAGCCACCGTGATGATGAGAGAGAGACGCGCGAACTCCAAATATACAGCAACAGGCGTCAGGGTCGGGATCGGAATCGCACCCACGACCACCTATATGCCAGGCGAGGTAGTTAACGTCTCGCCACCGCGGTACCCATGCATGTTGAACTTCTTTCGCACCGTACGTAGCCAACAGTGCGCTAACCACTGCGCCACCATTCAAACCCTCCACCGTTCGCCCCGCCGCTCCATCCTCAAAAAACAAGCAAAGATCCCGTATAGGCTCGCATCGACTGTCGGGCAAGTGCTGGTCAGGAGTAGCTATGAATTCCTGCTGAGATGTTAACTCCCTTTCCTGATATACAGGAGATCGTGAGTTGAAACCCGACCCTGACGCCTGTAAATTTCGAATGTGCATGTCTCTCTCACCGTGGTTGCGTGGATTTTTTCTCCGGATCCTCCGGTTTTTCCCCCTCCACATTTAGAAAGGTGCGTTTTGAGTATTTGGCTGCTATACATTTCCACGCGACAATACGCCACTTCGTTGGGGCTCTCATTTGTTGCCAGGATGCTTCTCAAAACGAGCTACATCGCTCAGCGGGCCTTTCCTGGTCAAATAAAACTAGTTTAGGTAAGTAGAAAATAAAATAAATCACGACGTTTCGGGCGCAACATAAGCGTCCATCATCAGGTGGCAAAGCATGTTCTGCTGCTGCGCAGACTATTTTAAAAGGTTTCAAATGGGTGTAGCCCAAGGGTCATAAAGAAGTGTCCGGGGCTGGTGATGTGAATGTGAGAAATCAGCATGTAACTGTAAGATAGGAGGAGAGCGGCCTCCTCAACGAGGGCACGGAAGTGGCGATGTTACATGCTAATCCCTCACATTACATCACTAGCCCCGGCCACTTCTTTATGACCCTTGGGCTACACCCATTTCAAACCATTAAAACAGTCTGCCTCAGCAGCAGACCACGCTTTCCCAC
The DNA here is from genome assembly GCA_018977245.1 of Lethenteron camtschaticum. Taxonomy (NCBI): domain Eukaryota; kingdom Metazoa; phylum Chordata; class Hyperoartia; order Petromyzontiformes; family Petromyzontidae; genus Lethenteron; species Lethenteron camtschaticum. The sequence goes on along the minus strand of MU249617.1, from coordinate 2,423,858 downwards.
CTGATGATGGACGCTTGTGTTGCGCCCGAAACGTCGTGATTTATTTTATTTTATCACCTACGTGACTTTACCGAAAGAACCAAAGAGTATGGATTCCTGCAGTCACGAAAGCTTCACATCAAGATTAGTTCAGATAAGTTTTTGTATTTACATAGAGCACCGGGTTACTCATTGAAGTGTGAGTGGACCTTTTGGGGACACCCCGAAACAGATTCAGATGTTTGCCACTGATGTTGGCCGTGAGTGGGGAGTGAGTGCCGATGTGAATGAATGGGGAGTAGCAGTGCAGTGGTTAACACGATGCGCTCCGAATCAGACGACCCGAGTTCGATTCCCGCTCACCACCAACAAGACCGGCGTTTACCTGATCCGGTCCTAAGTCGAAATCAGCCTGAATGCGTACCTGGTGGGATGTGTGAACATCGCCACGAGGGAGACAAAGGCGGCCGGGCGTGGTGCTGGCCACGCACCGCCCTCATATGCCGTTCAGGCTTCAATAGTTGCTCGCTAAAAGCACTTGCCCCAAAAGTCTGTTAAGGCTATACGGGTGATCTTTGTCCCTTGTGTGGGAGTGTGGGATGTGGAAGTAAGTTGCGCGAAAGTCAGCGTCCAATAACTCGCACACGGGACGCGCGTGAGAGTTTGCGTGAGAGTCAGACAAAGACAAAGGTCCCCCTGCTGTTGGGGCAAGTGCTGTGAGCGAGCATCCCCTGAAAGCCGGCACGTCACACGATGGTGGCCAGTACCACGCCTGGCCGCCTTTGTCTCCCTAGTGCCGATGTTTACGCATGAGACACTCATTTGAAGGCTGAGTTAACTTAGGAGAGGCCCGCGATTGGTTCAAATTATCGTCGCTGGTGTTTGGTAAATTCGTAGCGCTAACAAAATTCGCCCTTTAGCTTTTACAAACTGTTAGCAAAGTACGAAAGAAGTTCAACATACGTTGGGGCAAGGCTATAAGCAAGCACTTATGAAAGGCCAAAATGACCAGTACCATGCCCGGCCGCCTTTGTCTCCCGAGTGGCGATGTTTACACATCGCAGCACCAGGGGAGACCCAGGACCGGTTCAAATATTCGCCACGGTTATCGTCGTAAGAATCGAACCTGGGTCGCCGGGTTCGTAGTGCAGTGCGCTAACCACTGTGCGCAAACCACGGCGCTTGTGCCAGGCTAGGTGGACTTTGAGGCCACGTGAAGTGTCGAAGGCCCGCTTGCAGAAGGTCGCGGGACAGACCCAGGGGCCCTGGGTTGACCGACTGAGATGACTGACAGATGCACCACTTGTGCTCCCATTGTATAAATTACGTGTGTTTTAGGCGCCCGGCTCTCCGCTCGTTGTTGTGAGCGTCGCTCCTCTGCTTCTCCGCTATTGTTGGAGGGGGAAACTACCTCCAACTGCACAGAAGCGTCCTTCACGAACCTCTTCCATGGAGGACGGCTCCACATCATCCCGTACCACATCAGTTCCATCTCTTCTCGAGACCGTGCCGCACCCGTTGTAGCAGTAGAGGTCTCACTCCGAATCAGCAGAGCGGCGTTATCTTTTCACGCGGCTACGTAACGCTGTGTGGGAAGCTCGCTCGGGTCTTCTTGGCCACGGTTAAGATCTCCCTTCTCTATGCTGGCAAAAGTGGCATAGACACAACAAATACAAAGATCCCCCGAATAGCCTTTAACAGACTGTGGGGTGGGTGGCCAACATCACGCCCGACCCCCTTTGTCTCCCCAGTGGCGATGTTTACACATCGCACTAGGGACTCATTTGAGGCTGAGTCGACCTAGGGAGACCCAGGATCGGTTCCGATAATCATCACTGGTCGTGTTAGCCGAGAGCGGGAATCGAACTCGGGTCGCCGGTTCAAAGCACAGCACGCTAACCGCTACACTACCGCTCCCACTGACGCACACACTGACACACACACACTGACACACACAAACTGACCCACCGCCACACACACACTGACACACACACACCGACACACACACACTGACCCACCAACACACACACACTGACACACACACCGACACACACACACTGACCCAAACACCGACACACACACTGACACACATACACTGACACACACACACTGACACACACACAGACACACACAATGACACACACACTGACACACACACACTGACACACACAATGACACCAACACACTGACCCACCGACACACACACTGACACACACACTGACACACACACTGACACACACACCGACACACACACACTGACCCATTCACCGACACACACACACTGACACATACACACTGACACACACACTGACACACACACACTGACACACACACACTGACACACACAATGACACACACACAGACCCACCGACACACACACTGACACACACACTGACACACACACACGGACACACACACGCCGACACACACACACTGACACACACACACACTGACACACACACCGACACACACACACGGACACACACACACTGACACGAACACCGACACACACACACTGACACACACACACCTGACACACACACACTGACACACACACCGCCACGGTTACTCGTAAGAATGAACCTGGGTCGCCGGGTCGTAGGCAGCGCTACACTGTCGCAAACCACGGCGCTTGGCCAGGCTAGGTGACTTTGAGGCCACGTGAAGTGTCGAAGGCCCGCTTGCAGAAGGTCCGGGACAGACCCAGGGGCCCACCGACTGAGATNACTGACAGATGCACACTTGTGCCCCATATAAATNACGGTTTTAGGCGCCCGGCTCTCCGCTCGGACGCGCTCCTCTGCTTCTCCGCNATTGTTGGAGAAACTACCTCCAACTGACAGAAGCGCACGAACCTCTTCCATGGAGACGCACACATCCCGACCACACACACTCTTCTCAGACCGTGCCGCGCACAGTAGAGGCTCACTCCGAATCACAGACGGCACTCACGCGGCACGTACACGCTGAAGCTCGCTCGCTGCCACAGACTCCCTCTCNATGCTGGCAAAAGTGGCATAGACACAGACAAATACAAAGATCCCCGAAAGCCTTTNACAGACTGTGGGGTGGGTGACCAACACACGCCCGACCCCCTCCCAGTGGCACACATCGCACAGGGACTCATAGGCTGAGTCACCTAGGGAGACCCAGACGGCGATACACACTGGCAGCCAGACGGGAATCGAACTCGCGCCGGCAAACACACACGCTAACCGCACACACCGCTCCCACTGACGCACACACTGACACACACACACTGACACACACAAACTGACCCACCGCCACACACACACTGACACACACACACCGACACACACACACTGACCCACCAACACACACACACACACACACACCGACACACACACACTGACCCAAACACCGACACACACACTGACACACATACACTGACACACACACACTGACACACACACAGACACACACAATGACACACACACTGACACACACACACTGACACACACAATGACACCAACACACACCCACCGACACACACACTGACACACACACTGACACACACACTGACACACACACCGACACACACACACTGACCCATTCACCGACACACACACACTGACACACACACACTGACACACACACTGACACACACACACTGACACACACACACTGACACACACAATGACACACACACACTGACCTACCGACACACACACTGACACACACACTGACACACACACACGGACACACACACACACACACACTGACACACACACACACTGACACACACACCGACACACACACACGGACACACACACACTGACACACAACCGACACACACACACTGACACACACACACTGACACACACACACGACACACACACACTGACACACACACACTGATACACACACACTGACACATACACACCGACACACACACACACACACCGACACACGGACACACACACTGACACACACACAGACACACATACACGGACACACACACACACACANCGACACACACACGACACACACACACACACTGACACACACACACCGACACACACACACCGACACACACACACGACACACACACACGGACACACACACTGACACACACACACTGACACACACACACACACACACTGACACACACACACGGACACACACACACGGACACACACACACTGACACACACACTGACACACACACTACACACACTGACACACACACACCGACACACACACACGACACACACACACAGACACACACACACCGACACACACACACTGACACACACACACACACACACACACACTGACACACACACGGACACACACACTGACACACACACTGACACACACACACCGACACACACACACCGACACACACACACCGACACACACACACTGACACACACACACCCACACACACACACCGACACACACACACCGACACACACACACGACACACACACTNACACACACACACGACACACACACAGACACACACACACCGACACACACACCACACACACACACGGACACACACACTGACACACACACTGACACACACACTGACACGGACACCTGACACACACACTGACACACACACTGACACACACACACTGACACACACACACTGACACACACACACACACACACACACGACACACACACACACACACCACACTGACACACACACTGACACACACACACCGACACACACACANACACACACACTGACACACACACTCGACACACACACACCGACACACACACACACACCGACACACACACTGACACACACACTGACACACACGACACACACACACCGACACACACACACACACCGACACACACACACCGACACACACACCGACACACACACACTGACACACACACACAGACACACACACAGACACACACACACGTACACACACACACTGACACACACACTGACACACACACACCGACACACACACACNGACACACACACCGACTGACACACACACTGACACACACACACANNGACACACACACACCGACACACACACAGACACACACACACTGACACACACACACTGACACACACACACTGACACACACACCACACCGACACACACACACCGACACACACACACGGACACACACACTGACACACACACTGACACACACACACGACCACACACTGACACACACACTGACACACACACGACACACACACACTGACACACACACACCGACACACACACACACACACACACACTACACACACACACTGACACACACACACACACACACACCGACACACACACACTGACACACACACACACACACACACACACACNGACACACACACACCGACACAATGACACACACACACTGACACACACACACTAAACTCACACACACTACACACTGCACACACACACTGACACACACACACTGACACACACACAGACACAGGCGCGCATCGCGCCACGCGAGTCATGGTGACGCCCACGCGCACGGCATGAATGGGAGGGGTGGGNCAGGGGGGGGAGGGTGGGGGGAGGGGGGGCGGGGGAGGGTGGGGCAGGGGGGAGGAGGGTGGGCCGGGGGGAGGGAGGGAGGGGGAGGGAGAGGGAGCGAGAGGAGGAGGATGAGGATGTATTTTGACAGCGTGCAAAGGTTTCGTTTGTGAGACGGCGAGGCGACGACTCTGCCAGCAACGGGCGAGAGGGAGGAGAGTGGAGGAGAGAGGGACAGTGGAAATGGAGGGTGGAGATGGGAGGAGAGAGAGAGGGAGAAAGGAGGAGAGAGAGAGAGTGGGAGCGTGGAGATGGAGGGATGAGGGAGGGAGGAGAGAGTGAGGGTGCAGATGGAGGAGAGTGGGAGGGAGGGAAATGAGGGAGGAGAGAATGAGGAGTTGACGGAGAGAGAGAGAGAGGGAGGGGGAGAAAGGGAGGGAGACGGCCGGGAGGAGATGAGGGAGGGAGCGTGAGAGAGGAAGGGAGGCGATGAGGGTGGTGGTGATGGTGGTGGCAGCAAAGGGAGGAGAGTTGTAAGTTGGGGGAGGAGTGGGGGGGAGAGAGCGGAGGAGGCGGGGCTCACAACTCTACGTTTCGCTCCGCGTCCCCCCTCTCTCTCTCTCGTTCTCTCACCCCCCCCACAACCACCACCGCCTCCCCCCACCACCAATGCGCGCGCGCGCGCGCCCCGGACCAATTAGGCGGAGTTCAGTTATTAAGGCGCAGATCAATGAGACGGAAGCCACAGCAGCAGCAGCAGCGGCGGGCGGAGAGAGAGAGCGAGCGAGCCAGCGGTCGCGCGCGCCGCCGTAGCGGATTTACCCGCGCGGGACTCTTCGAACGCAGCAGCAGCAGCCGCCTCTTCAC
>MU249617.1:2260024-2412524 GCA_018977245.1 Lethenteron camtschaticum | reverse complement strand
ATGAATTCGCTTGAGTGTTCCAACTGCAATCCGCTCGGAGTTGCACTGATTGGGTTGCCGTGGTTTGCCACGAGATGCCATGAGCTGGCGGACGGATCTAAGTTGAATGTGTTGGGTTGTTCGCTATCGTATCAGCGCGGTCTCAGTAACAACGGAGACCTGGGCTCCATCAAATAATCAGAGTTTATCCCGGGAATTTGGGATCAAACATTCGATAGCGATCGCAGCTAATGTATAATAATTATTAGAGGTAGGAGCAGTAGCGCAGTGGTTAGCGTACTGCACCACGAACCCAGCCAAAGTTTTACCAGTGTACGTATATGTGTGTGCATGTGCATGAGTGTGAGTGTGTGTACATGTGGGGGAGGTGGCTTAGTGGTTAGCGAACTTGGCAACTCGAGTTCCATTTCCGCCCGTGACCAACAACAGTGGCGACTATTTGAACCAGTCCTGGTCTTCCCCTAGGTCGACTAAAAACGAGTACCTGGTGCGTGATGTACACATCAGTGGCCGGGTGTGGTGCTGGCCACCAACCACCTCATGTGCCCGTGCCGGCCTTCATATTTGCTCACTAACAGCACTTGCCCCAAAAGTCTGTTCAGGCTATCTGGGGATCTTTTAATATATGTATGTGTGTGTGTATGTGCCTGGAGCGGTCGCGCATTGGTGAGCACACTACGCTATTAATCCAGCGACCAGAGTTCGATTCCGGCCACGGCTACCATCAGTGGCGAGTGATATAAAAATCTGTTCTGAAACCTCTCGTCGGTCAATCCAACGGATGATGCGTCCGCATCAGCCCTGACAAAGGCTGGCGCGCCCTGGTGCTGGTCACACCACCCCGTCCCTACATATGTCTTCTCTAACATCACCTGCACATACGTCGTGGAGAAGTATCGCGAAATAACCGGGAGACCTTCATCCAGCAGTGGATTGCATGCTCCGTGCGTTAACGCGGCCGTGGTGCGATGCTTCAGACGTCACCGTCCAATTCGATCTCCCGGCGCGGCAGGCAATTCAACCTGGAAGAGTAGACGAATTGCCATGGAAGAGTAGGACAATTACCCGCTAGAGTAGCGGCGTGAGCAGTTGCAGGACTGTCACTCTGCCTGCCCTCGTACTCGTGATACACACAACTGTGCAACGCAATGAAGGGTCGGTCGCTGGTGTGCACCTAGCCTGGTACGAAACGTTATTACCACCCCCTTGAAAAGGGCTGTGAAATCGAGCGTCTGTTGAATACGCCACGTGGTGTTCCGTTCAACAGCGCGGAGCAGTGGCGCAGTGGTTAGCGCCCTGTGACATACTTCACCATAATGGTCAGTGCGTAATGGTCTCTCGGCCTTCCAAAACATCATCAGAATTGACATCACTCACTCAGCTCTCTCGCCATTCTAAACATCACCAGAATTAACATCACTCACTCAGCTCTCTAGCCCTTCAAGAACATCACTAGAATTGACATCAGTCACTCAGCTCTCTCGTCCTTCTATAACATCACCAGAATTAACATCACTCAGCTCACTGGCCCTTCAAGAACATCACTAGAATTGACATCAGTCACTCAGCTCTCTGGCCTTTCTAAAACATCACCAGAATTAACATCACTCACTCAGCTCTCTAGCCCTTCAAGAACATCACTAGAATTGACATCAGTCACTCAGCTCTCTGGCCTTTCAACAACATCATCAGAATTGACATCACTCACTCAGCTCTCTGGCCCTTCTAGAACATGACCAGAATTAACATCACTCACTCAGCTCTCTGGCGCTTCTAGAACATCACCAGAATTGACATCACTCACTCAGTTCTCTAGCCCTTCTAGAACATCACTACAATTGACATCACTCACTCAGCTCTCTGGCCCTTCAAGAACATCACCAGAATTACATCACTCACTCAGCTCTGGCCTTCTAGATCATCACCAGAATTCCATCACTCACTCAGCTCTCTGGCCCTTCTAAACATCACCAGAATTAACATCACTCACTCAGCTCTCTGGCCTTCAAGAACATCATCAGAATTAACATCACTCACTCAGCTCTCTAGCTCTTCTATAACATCACTAGAATTGACATCACTCACTCAGCTCTCGATCCCTTCTAAAACATCATCAGATTTGACATCACTCACTCAGCTCTCTCGCCTTTCTAGAACATCACCAGAATTGACATCACTCACTCAGCTCTCGATCCTTCTAGAACATCATCAGATTTGACATCACTCACTTAGCTCTCTCGCCCTTCTAGAACATCACCAGAATTGACATCAGACACTCGCTATCGACGATGTGGCTTGACAATAAACCAATCGCACGTCACAAATGACTCGCCGCCGCCGCATCATAACAGAAGCCACTAGGAAAACATGTCATTAACATGTGTGTATGTTTGTGTGTGTATGCAAGTGTATGTGTGTGCAACTGTGTGTGTGTATGTACGCGAGTGGGAAACGGTAGTGTAGCGGTTAGCGCTACGCTGCGCTATGAACCTGGCGACCCGGGTTCGATTCGCGCTCACGGCTAATACCAGTGACGAATATCTGAACCGGTCCTGGGCCTCCACTAGATCGACTCAGCCTCAAATGAGTACCTGGTGCGGTGTGTAAACATCGCCACTGGGGAGACAAAGGCGGTCGGGCGAGGTGCTGGGCACCCACCCCTCGTGTACCGTTCCGGCCTTCACAGGTGCTCGCTAACAGCACTTGTCCCTACAGTCTGTTAAGGCTATACGGGGGAACTTTGTCTTTGTGCGCGAGTGTGCTAGTGTTTTGACGGATAANTCTCTTTGCAGCCTTGTTAATCGCACTTCCGATAAGCACGGTCGGCTACGTACGGCGCGAAAGAAGTTATGCATGCATGTGTACAAGTGTGTACGTATATGTGTGTATCTCTGTGTGCGTGTGTGTGTCTGTATGTTTATATACGGGGAGCGGTAGCGCACTGGTTAACGCTACGAACCCGGCGGCCAAGTTCACGGGCAATAACATTGGGCAACATCTGAATTGGTCTTGGGACTCCCCTAGATAGACTCCGCCTCAAATGTGTACCTGGTGTGGTGTGTAAACATCACCACTGGGGAGACAAAGGCGGTCGGGCATGATGCCCCCCCCCCCATACCTTGTGTGCCGTGCCGACCTTCATAGGTGCTCGCTAACAGCACTTGCTCCACCAGTATGTCCAATGATATATGGGGGATCTTTATCTTTGTTATGTTAATATTCGCATGCGAGTGTGCGTATGAATGTGTGCAACTGTGCCTGTGTGTATATGTGTGTGTGTGTGCGAGTATTTATATTTACGTTTACGTATGGGTACGCGTGTGTGTGTATATATGTGTGTGTGTNGGAGTGTTTATATTTACGTATAGGTGCGTGTGTGTGTATATGTGTGTGTGTGCAACTGTGAATGTGTGGGGGAATGGGCGTTCCTGTGTATGTACGTGGGGAGCGGTGGTGCAGCGGTTATCGCGCTGCGCTATGAACCTGGCCACCCGGGTTCGATTCCCGCTCACGGCCAACACCGGTGACGATTATCTGAACCGGTCCTGGGCCTCCCCTAGGTCGACTCAGCCTCTAACGAGTCCCTGGTGTGGTGAGTAAACGTCGCCACTGGGGAGACAAAGGCGGCCGGGCGTGGTGCTGGCCACCCATCCCCTCGTGAGCCGTTCCGGCCATATAGGTGCTCGCTAACAGCACTTGCCCCAATAGTCTGTCAAAGCTATACTGGGGTCTTTGTACTTGTAAGTGTACACATGTGCGTATACTGCACATGCAAGCGTGTATGTATATGTTTGTGTGTATGTACACATATGTGTATACTGTGTTGTATATGTACGATCAACGTGTGTGTATGCATGTATGCGTTACGTATAATGTTGCATATAATGTTACATATAATGTTACATATAATGTATAGATCGTTGTGAATCCACTCCGTGCCGTGTCGGTCATTGTTTGGTCATACTTCACCACTCTGGCCACCACCCCGGGTTGGTAACGGGGTTTGGTTAGAACCCGTTCACATATCACTCGCCACTGACGTTAGCCGTGGACTCGAGTCGAACTTGGGCGACTCGGGTTTCATAGCTATAGCAGCGCACATAACACAATCTCTCAGCCGTGGCTATCGTACGTGTGTGCGTGTGTACGTGCGTGTGTACGTGTGTGCGTGTGTACGTGTGTACGTGTCTATGTATTATGTATGCGACTGTGTGTCTACATATATATGTGTGTGTGTGTATTATGCATATGTTGGTGCAGTGATGTGTATGTATGAGGCGCATGCATTGTTGTATGAGCTATGCATAATGCATAACTTTGTTCACGCAAACTGTGTATACAATGTGTGTGTACGCACACGTTATGTGTACACACATTATATTGTGTGTACACACATTGTGTACATACACACATTGTGGGAGTGGTGGCGCAATGGTTAGCGCACTGCGCTACGAACGAAACCCGGCGGACCCAGTTCGATTTCCCGCTCACGACAAATAGCAGTGGCAAATATACGAACCAGTCTTGGGCTTCCCCCTAGGTGGGCTCAGCCGTAACCGAGTGCCTGGTGCGGTGTGTATGACATCCACAATGGGGAGATACAGGAGGCCGAGCGTGGTGCTGACCCACCAACCCTGTGTGCCGCTAACGGCACTTGCACCGACAATCCGTTCAGACTCTGTGTGTGTGGCGAGGAGGGAGCGGTGGTGCAGCGGTTAGCGCGATGCGCTACGAAACCAGACACCCGGGTTCAATTCCCGCTCACGGCCAACACCAGTGACGAATATCTGAACCGGTCCTGGGCCTACCCTAGGTCGACTCAGCCTCAAATGAGTACCCGGTGCGGTCTGTAAACATCGCCACTTGGTGCTAACTACCCGCCACGTCGCTTGCCGTGCCGGCCTTCACAGATGCGACTCGCGAACAGCACTTGCCCTACAGCCTGAGTAAGGCTATAGTGGAATATTTGTCTTTGTGTGTTCGTTTGTGTGGCTCGTCCCTGCCCGCCTTGACCCCCGTCTGCTGCGCCCCCGCAGGTGGTGGCACTGGGCGACGTTCCGGACGGGACCCTGGTGGGAGTCATGGCCGGGAACGACGAGAACTACTCGGCGAGCTGCGCAACGCGTCGGCAGTGATGAAGAACCAAGTGGCGAGGTTCAACGACCTCCGATTCGTGGGGAGGAGCGGCCGAGGTGTGTGACCGATCACGTGGTGCACTGGCTATTCTAGAAATCGATCGATCGATTTTTATTATTATTTATATATATATAAGTCTGGCGTTCCGTTTGTCCATTTGCCAGTCAACGGGATTATAAGAGCCTTTCAGAAAGCCTGAATCAAAAAGTTATAGAAAGTGGACCCCCTCCCCGCCCCTTCTACTCAGATGTGGGGTCAAAAGTTGATCCAACAGGACAACAAGTGAGTAGTATCTGCACACATTGGGTGGGTGGGGGGCATCAGTGGGGGCAACTGGCGAGGCGCAAAGCGTCGAGAGAAGCTCTCCGCAGGAGTTAGATTAAGGCGGCCGCAGGCCGGACACAATTCTAGTTACACACAAAAGTGTCCATCACGCTAACAGCGGACAATCTCGCAATAGCGGCTTTTGTCTAACCAACGAGCTAAGACGGTCACTGCATCACGCACTTCCAGATGCGCTTCTATGGCCGTCTGGGACGCTCTTCCTTACGATATTAGGAAGCCGCTGGAGATATATCGACTCAAACTCATTTCTTTAAAACTGCTTTTTGTATTTGGATTGTTGTCCTTCCCCGCATCATCGATTAGCACGGTTGACTATATACGGTGCGAGAGAAGTTCCACATACATACATGTGTTGCACTTGTGTGTTCCACCAATCACGTGGTGCACGGCGTGTTCCACCGACCGCGGTTTTCACTAACCACGTGGTGCGTTGGGTCCCACCACCACGTGCGTTCTCACACCGCACGTCTCGTCTTGTTACCAAGTCTCTTGCCGCTCAACCTACCACGTGTTCAACCACGCTACACCACGTGTCTCACCGCGTGTTCCAACTATCGACGCCTCACTTCGGAAGCTGCAAAACATTTTATTTTATTTTACCAGGGTAAGGCACCGTGAGCTCTATAGCCTCTTTTTTTCAGAAGCGACCTGGCCACAAATGGGAGCTCAACGAAGTGGCTCATCACGTGGGCATTTATAGCCGCAGCGAAATACTCTAAGCGTTTCTAGTTGTGGAGGAAAAAAACAGGAGGACTCGGAGAATAATCCACGCGGGAGAGAGAGAGAGACACGCAAACCCCAAATATAGAGCAGGCTTCAGGGTCTGGATCGAACCCACGACTCCTGTATACCAGGCGAGGGAGTTAACATCTCACTACCGCGGCGGCCAGAGAAGAGAGATGAGAGCAGAGGAAAGCAAGAGGGGGCAGAAGGAAACACGAAAATTGGAAAAAAATTATCTCGGCGACTCGAGGTGTTCACGTTGATTCTAGATTTGAACTTTTCGTGACTGCAAGAATCCATGCTTTTTGTTTTTTTCGGTAAAGTCACGTAGGTGAAAACTAAATAAATGAGAATGAAAACAACTAAATTAAATCACGACGTTTCGGGGCAACACAAGCGTCCTTCATCAGGTGGGGACTACCACAGCGAAAACAATCGCATCTCTTTGGCATACTTCGCTGTGGTGGTCCCCACTGATGAAGGACGCTTGTGTTGCGCCAGAAACGTCTTGATTTAATTTAGTTGTTTTCATTCTCATTTATTTTGTTTTTTTACCGACGTGACTTTACCGGAAAAAACAAAAAGTGTGTGTTCACGTTGCTCCGTCTGCGTGGGAAGACAGAAACACGGAGTCGCCGAGTCATGGAGACGCAGAGACGCAGAGAGACAAAAACACGCAGAGAGACAAAGAGAGCGGCGGCACATTGACGTGAACACATTTAGCGAACGGGGACCGAACGAGACAATGAGTTGCAGGTTGTCGAGGATGATGATGATGGATGGCGTCGAGAGCTTTGCCAAGCTTCCGAACTCACGTGCCATTCCAGCTACGGCAGTACAGCAAGTGGGTTAGTGACACCGCCAGTGTAGCGGACCCTTGTAGCGAGCAGCGTGTGGAGTGCGCGTGTCGGTGAGCACGTGGGAAGAGGAAAGTGCATCGGTCAGCGCGCTGCATTAATGGATTCGATTCCAGCTCACGGCCAACATCGTGGCGATTATCGGAACCGGTCTCGTGCCTCCCTAGTCGTCTCAGCCTCAAACGAGTACCTGGCGGGTGTTTAAACATCGCGACTCGGGAGACACAGGCGGCCGTGAGTGTCGTTGGCCACCCACCCCTCGTGTAGCGTGCTGGCCTTCACATGTGCTGAAAGCACTTGTCCCAACAGTCTGCTGAGGCTATACGGGGGACGTTTGTCTTTGGGTGAGCGGGTGGGGAGCGGTAGCGCAGCGGTTATCGCAGTGCGCTGCGAACCCGGCGACCCGCGTTCGACTCCCGCTCACGGTCAACACCAGTGACAGTCCTGGGATTCCCGTAGGCAGACTCAGCTCGAATTAGTACTGTACCTGGTGCGGTGTGTAAACATCGCCCTGGGAGGCAAAGGTGTGCGGCGTGTCGATGGCCACCCACCTCCTCGTGTGCCGTGCCGGCCTTCATAGAGAGATGCTACTCGCTAGCAGCACTTGCCTCAACCCAACAGTCTGTTCAGGCTATACGGGTGACCTTTATCTTTGTGGGTTAGCAGACTGGCAGAGTGTGCCCACGGGTGAGTCGCGTGCGGGTGGGGGAGAGGGTGAGGATGTCCCTCCTCTGTGGTTTGAGAAGTTCTCTGATCCGCTCCGGCGCGGTTATGCGGTCATGCGACGCGGTTATGCGGCGATGCGGTTCGCGGGCTGCGGTGTGTGCGGTGTGTGCGGTGTGGCACACACGTGGTCTGCGGTGGTCGTGGTTTTGGCTGCAGCAGCCGCCGCCCGGGTGGGTGGTGGCGCGGGACGTCAACCCCGACCACCCGAATTCGATTCCCGGCCACGGCCAACGTCAGCGTCAGTGTGCGTTTCTTCGTGGGAGCGGTGGCGCAGCGGTTAGCGCGCTGCGCTACGAACTAGGCCACCCAAATTCGATTCCTGTTCGCCGCCAACGTCAGTATCAGTGTCTGTGTGTCTCGAGCTCGATTCCTGACCACGGCCACCAACACCAGTGGCGATTATCTGAACCAAGTCTGGGCCTCCCCTAGGTCGAATCAGCCTCAAATGTGTACCTGGTGCGGCGCTGTAAACATCGCCACGAGGGAGATTAAGGCGGTCGGGACTGGCCCTGGCCACTCACTCCCTCGTGTTTTGTGCCGGCCTTCATAGGTGCTACTCGCTAACAGCACTTGTCCCAGAAGTCTCTTTAGGCTATACGGGTTGTCTCTGCCCTGATCTCTGTCTGTCTGTCTCTGATCTCTGTCTGTCTGTCTCTGTCTCTGATGTCTATCTGGTTGTCTCTGCTCTGATCTCTATCTGTCTGTCTCTGCCCTAATCTCTATCTGTATGTCTCTGATCTCTGTCTGTCTGTCTCTGTCTCTGATGTCTATCTGTCTGTCTCTGCCCTGATCTCTATCTGTTTGTCTCTGCCCTGATCTCTATCTGTCTGTCTATGCTATGATCTATGTCTAGTTGTCTCAGCTCTGATCTCTGTCTGTCTGTCTCTGTCTCTGATCTCTGTCTGTCTGTCTATGCTCTGATGTCTGTCTGTCTGTCTCTGCTCTGATCTCTGTCTGTCTGTCTCTGTCTCTGATCTCTTTCTGGTTGTCTCTGATCTCTATCTGGTTGTCTCTGTTCTGATCTATATCTGTCTGTCTGTCTCTGATCTCTATCTGTCTGTCTCTGCTCTGATCTCTGTCTGTCTGTCTCTGATCTCTATCTGTCTGTCTCTGCTCTGATCTCTCTCTATCTGGTTGTCTCTGCTCTGATCTATGTCTGTCTCTGCTCTGATCTCTGTCTGTCTGTCTCTGCTCTGATCTCTATCTGTCTGTCTCTGCTCTGATCTCTGTCTGTCTTTGCTCTAATCTCTATCTGGCTGTCTCTGCTCTAATCTCTATCTGGCTGTCTCTGCCCTGATCTCTACCTGGTTGTTATTTTTCTACGCTGTTTTCGATTTGCTTCATCGCTGTACTTTATTTTGCGTGTTTTTGCTTTGCCATTTCAGTAACCCAGGTCGCTCTTGCAAATGAGACTCCTCCATCCTGCTATCCTGGGGCCCTTGAGCTCTCACCTGGGAACCCAAATTCAGCTTGAACCTTGAACTCCCCTTCCTTTGTATACCCCACCCCGCGCCCCCCCCACCTCTCCCGTGCCCCCCCCCCACCTCTCCGTGCCCCCCCCACCCTCCCGTGCCCCCCCCACCTCTCCCGTGCCCCCCCACCTCTCCCGTGACCCCCCCACCCCTCCCGTGCCCCCCCCCCCCCACCTCTCCCGTGCCCCCCTCACCTCTCCCGTGCCCCCCACCCCTCCGTGCCCCCCCNACCTCTCCGTGCCCTCCCCACCTCTCCCGTGCCCCCCCACCTCTCCCGTGCCCCCCCACCTCTCCCGTGCCCCCCCCCACCTCTCCCGTGCCCCCCCCCCACCTCTCCCGTGCCCGCTGCAGGTAAAAGCTTCACCCTGACCATCACGGTGTTCACGAGCCCCCGCAAGTCGCCACCTACCACCGCGCCATCAAGGTCACGGTGGACGGGCCTCGCGAGCCCAGACGTGAGTCACGTACCACGTGTGTGTGGTCATGCGTGTGTGCCGTCACGTGAGTGTGTGTGTGGGGAGCGGTGGTGTAGCGGTTAGCGCTACGCTGCGCTATGAACCCGGCGACCCGAGTGTCGATTTCCCCGCTCACGGCCAACACCGGTGACGATCATCTGAACCGGTCCTGGGCCTCCCTTAGGTCGACTCAGCCTCAAATTAGTACCTGGTGCGGCGTGTAAACATCGCCACTGGGGAGACAAAGGCGGTCGGGCGTGGTGCTGGCCACCCACCGCCTCGTGTACCGTTTCGGCTTTCATAGGTGCTCGCTAGCAGCACTTGCCCCTAGAGTCTGTTACAGGCTATAGGGGGAACTTTGTTTTTTTGTGTGTATGTGGTTATGTGTTGTTTGTCTTTGTGTGCTTACGTGTGTGTGGTTACGCGAGTTTGTGGTTGCATGTATGTATGTTGAACTGCTTTCGCAGCGTACATGCTAACCGGAGGTCGCGCAGTTGTTAGCGCGTGATCCCGGCGACCCGAGTTCGATTCTTGCCACGAGCGATGAACATCCGAAACTCCCCGCGGTCTCGACGCAGTCTTAAATGAGTGCCTTGTGCGGTGTCTAAACATCACCACTCGGGAGGCGGCTGCGGTGGTGCTACGCTGGTTCAAATATTTGTCACTTATGTTGGCAGTGAGCAGGAATCGAACTCGGGTCGTAGCGCACTACACTACCGTTCCCCACGATGAAACATACACGTTGACATACCTACACACACACACGGGGACAGACACAGATCCCCAGCACGTCACACGAGAGGGTAGGTGGCCACAAACACGCCCGACCGCCTTTGTCTCTCCAGTGGCGATGTTTACACACCGCACCAGGTACTCATTTGAGGTTGGAGACCCATGACCGGTTCAGATAATCGTCACTGGTGTTGGCCGAATTGAACTTGGGTCGCCAGGTTCGTAGCACAGCGCGCAAACCGTTACACTACACACACACATTGAGACAGGCACATACACACACATTTAGACAGGCACACACACACATTGAGACAGACACACACAGATAGACACTCAGAGAGATAGACAAACAGACACTGAGATAGACAGACACACACAGATACTGAGACACACAGTGAGACAATGACACAGACAGACACTGAGACACACACACAGACACGCGCATACACTGGGTAGAGGAACACACACACACTGAGACACACACACACTGAGACACACAGACTGAGACTGACACACACACACACATTGACACACACACACTGAGACACACACACACTGAGAGACACACACACTGAGACACACACACACACTGAGAGACACACACACTGACACACACACTGACACACACACACTGAGACACACACACACTGAGACGTACACACACCTGACACACACACACACTAACACACACACTGAGACACACAGACACACTGACACACACACACTGAGACACACACACANTGAGACACACACACACACTGAGACACACACACACACACTGACACACACACACTGAGACACACACAAACACACTGAGACACACTGAGACACACACACACACTGACACACACACACTACACACTGTCACACACACACTGAGACACACACCACACTGACACACTGCCACACACACACACTGACACACACACACTGACAGACACACACTGAGAGACACACACGCACTGACAGAGCGCGGCGGGTGCGTGGAGCCGCGACTTCCCCACGCACTCCGCCTCCGTCTGGAGGTCCCCCCCCCCGCCTCCCCCCACGGCACAAAGCGCCTTTTAGCGAACTCTCAAACGGCGCCTGTGTGGTAGCAGCTTCTGCTCGCGACGTCGCCGCGACCCATACGAATATCAACACCATCAACATCACCAACATCAACATCGTCATCACCAACATCATTATTGGAAATGTCATCGTCATCATCATTAAATAATTCTACTTTTGCTCCCATTCAAGGAAAGCTTGTTACGCTCGTGTCTATTACAACTTTCATAGCAGTGCTGTTTGTTGCTGACCGACTGCTTGGCGTTCTGGTACCTTCGACCATTGCTTGCTTGGCAAACGTGATTTAGTGTGCGCGTTTTTTAATCGCCAACAAATCATCAGCATCGTCATTAACGTCATCATCATCAATAATCAACATCATAATCAGCATCATCATCATCATTAACATCGCCTATATCTTTTGATTTAAAGCTTTCGTGACTGCAGGGATTCATCTTCTTGGTTCTTTCGGTAAAGTCACGTAGAAGGGAAGTAATAAAATAATAAAAATAAAACATAATAAAATAAAATAATTCTCACGACGTTTCGGCTACAACGCAAGCAGCCGTCTTCAGGTGAACAATGAGATAATGATAAGGTATGAGATGATGAAGACGGCTGCTTGCGTTGTAGCCGAAACGTCGTGAGAATTATTTTATTTTATTATGTTTTATTTTTATTATTTTATTACTTCCCTTCTACGTGACTTTACCGAAAGAACCAAGAAGATGAATCCCTGCAGTCACGAAAGCTTTAAATCGAAAAATACACCCATCAATCATCACCATCAATATCACCTTCATCATCACCATCAATATCAATATCTCATCGTCATCATCACCAAATATCTCCTTCATCTCCCATCAATATCTCCTTCATCATCACCATCAATATCATATCACCTTCATCATCATCATCACCATCAATATCACCTTCTCATCACCATCAATAGTCACCTTCCTCAACCATCAATTAATATCACCTTCATCATCACCATCAATATCACCTTCATCATCATCATCATATCAATATCACCTTCATCATCACCATCACCATCAATATCACCTTTCATCACCATCAATTCACCTTCATCATTCATCACCATCAATTCACCTTCATCATCATCATCATCATCAATATCACCTTCCTCATCACCATCAATATCAATATCACCTTCATCATCACCATCAATATCACCTTCATCATCATCATCAATATCAATATCACCTTCATCATCACATCACCATCAATATCACCTTCATCTCATCATCACCATCATATCAATTCACCTTCATCATCACCATCAATATCACCTTCATCATCATCATCACCATCAATATCACCTTATCATCATCATCACCATCAATATCACCTTCATCATCATCATCATCAATATCACCTTCATCATCACCATCAATATCAATATCACCTTCATCATCATCATCACATCAATATCACCTTCATCATCACCATCAATATCACCTTCCTCATCACCATCAATATCACCTTCATCATCACCATCATCAATATCACCTTCATCATCACCATCAATATCACCTTCATCATCATCATCACCATCAATATCACCTTCATCATCACCATCAATATCAATATCACCTTCATCATCATCATCACCATCAATATCACCTTCATCATCATCATCATCAATATCACCTTCATCATCACCATCAATATCAATATCACCTTCATCATCACCATCAATATCACCTTCATCATCATCATAACCATCAATATCACCTTCATCATCATCATCACCATCAATATCACCTTCATCATCATCACCATCACCATCAATATCACCTTCATCATCATCATCACCAACAATATCACCTTCATCATCACCATTGTCCTCAACACGCGACCAAATCACCCGGAACGCGCTCGATCTCGCCAGGCCTCGCAAAAAGCTAAGCACGAGGTACTTTTTTTTAGGCTGAGTCGACCTAGGGAGACGCAGGACAAGTTCAGATGATCGTCATTGGTGTCAACCTGAGCGGGAATTGAACCGGATATCCGGGTTCATAGCGAGCTAACCCTAAACTACCGCTACACCACCACTCCAACCCCTACACCACCACTCCATCACCTACACCACCACTCCCACCCCTACACACCACTCCCACCCCTACACCACCACTCCCACCCCTACACCACCACTCCCACCCCTACACCACCACTCCACCCCTACACCACCACTCCATCACTACAGCACCACTCCCACCCCTACACCACNACTCCCACCCCTACAGCACCACTCCCACCCCTACACCACCACTCCACCCCTACAGCACCACTCCCACCCCTACACACCACTCCATCACCTACACCACCACTCCACCCCTACACCACCACTCCATCACCTACACACCACTCCATCTCCTACACCACCACTCCATCCCCTACACTACCGCTCCAACCCCTACACTACCGCTCCCCACAGACACACACAGAACACACAGACACACACACAGACACACACAGACACACACACACACAGACACACACACAGACAGAGAGACAGACACACACACAGACAGAGAGAGACACACACACAGACACACACAGACACACACACAGACACACACACAGATACACAAACACAGACACACACACNGACACACACACAGAAACACACACACAACAAGACAAAGACAAAGATCCCCCGTATAGCCTGAACAGACTGTAGGGCAAGTGCTGTTAGCGAGCACCTATGAAGGCCGGAACGGTACACGAGGGGGTGGGTGGCCAGCACCACGCCCGACCGCCTTTGTCTCCCTAGTGGCGATGTTTACACACCGCACCAGGTACTCATTTAAGGCTGAGTCGACCTAGGGAGGCCCAGGACCGGTTCAGATAATCGTCACTGGTGTTAGCCGTGAGCGGGAATCGAACCCGGGTCGCTAGGTTCATAGCGCAGCGCGCTAACCGCTACACCACCGCTCCCCACACACNGACACACACAGACACACACACACACACACAACACACACAGACACACACAGACACACACACACACAGACACACAGACACACACACACACACACACAGACACAAGACACACACACAGACACACACACAGACACAAACACAGACACAACAGACACAACAGACACACACACGACACACACAAANCACCCAGGACACACAGACACACCAAACACACACTTCACACACACACACACACAAACACACACACACACGCACGCACACACACCACACACAGACACACACACACACACACACACACAACACACACAGACACACACACGCACACACACACACACAACACACACACCGTCACACACACACNCACACACACACACACACACGCACACACACACACACACACAGACACGCACACAAACACGACACCACAGACACCACCAGACTCCACGGCGACGGACACTTGCCGCCACGCCCTTTCGCGGAGCCCTAAGGCGACAGTGGGGGTGGGGGGCGAGGGGGGGGGGTGAGGGGGAAGGGGNTAGGGGTGGGGGTGAGGGGGAGGGGGTAGGGGGGCGGGGGTGAGGGGTGGGGGTAGGGGGGTGAGGGGGTGAGGGGGGGGGGTGAGGGGTGAGGGGGTGAGGGGGTGAGGGGNTGAGGGGTGAGGGGGGTGAGGGGGAGAGGGCACTACGCGGAGTTGTCAAGGCTGCCCCCAGCCCCATAAACAGCCCTTTATAGCCCCTCCCCCATGCCTCCTTACCCTCCTCGTTACACACACACACTCACCCACACTCTCACCTACAAACCTACACTCTCACCCACACACTTACCCACTCTGCTACATACCTACAGTCACCTGTATAGACACCCGCACACTCACCTACACACCTACCTGCACACGCATGCACACACTCACCGACATACCAACACACTCACCCATACTCGCCCACACACACACTCACCTACTCACCCCANTCACTCACTCACTCAGTCACACACTCACTCACCCACTCACTCACCCACTCACCTCACTCACTCACACACTCACCTACACACACACCAACACACTCACATACACACCTACATACTCACCTACATACACACACTCACCTACACACTCACCTACACACTCACCTACTTCACCTACGCACTCACCTACACACACTCACCTACTCACCTACACACTCACCTACACACTCACCTACACACCTACACACTCACCTGCACACTCACCTACACACTCACATACACACCAACACACTCACCTACACACTCACCTACACACTCACCTACACACTCACATACACACCAACACACTCACCTACACACTCACCTACACACTCACCTACATACCTACACACCTACACACTCACCTGCACACGAACACACTTACCTACACACACTCACCTACACACTACCCCATATAGCCTTAACATTATAAACTATACAAAGAAAAAACTACATAGGCGACGTTTCGGGCAATGACCCGCATTCAATGCAACGCGATCACCGTCTCACAACAGGTTGTATCGGCACAACCAAACCGCCAGCCCATTCAGAATCAGAATCTTCATGTAGACTTAAGGAATGCGATGAGCTATAAAGCTTTTTTACACAGATATCCAGTAGGAGCGGGTAAGAAAGTTACGAAGATGTAATAACGAAGTAAATATGTAACGTACAAATTGTATGAGGACATACATTCAGGCCGATGTTTTAACACTAAATGCAGCTTGGAGCAAGGCAGCAAAACAACAAGA
This sequence comes from Lethenteron camtschaticum, assembly GCA_018977245.1. Classification (NCBI taxonomy): domain Eukaryota; kingdom Metazoa; phylum Chordata; class Hyperoartia; order Petromyzontiformes; family Petromyzontidae; genus Lethenteron; species Lethenteron camtschaticum. The sequence continues at coordinate 2,396,304 of MU249617.1, read as the reverse complement.
CAGTCCCAGACCACAGTAAGACAACACAAATCAGTCCCTCAATAGAATGTCACGTTAAAATGTAACTATCGATACACAGGTCAGGATTAAAGTTACACGTGTGGCTGTATTCAGCACCAATATTCTGCTTCATTCTAGAAGCGGCATATTGTAAGATTTGAAGAATATAAAATAGGCGAATGTTTAACACTGGTCAATGTATCGCCTCTAGCGGCTGGAGGGGTCACTGATTAATGCGATACGGGAGCTGAGTGGACTTGCCGATGACCGGTACCAGCAGTGTCAAGATCGGCCTCTGTGGAGGAGGAGGCTCGTGAAGGATGCTGCTACTGGCAGTTAGAGGCTGTCGCCTTCCAATAACAGCGGAGGGCAGATGAGCGATGCTCACCACAATGCGTGGAGCGCCGGTAAAATGCAGGGAGTTGGCACAGTGGGCAGTACGGATGGGGCATCTTCCATTCATCTCAGTCAGTCAACCCATGGCACCTGCTGGTCCGACGCGTGACTGCCGATCAGCAGCGAAATCCTTCCAGACTTCACGTGACGGTCTCAAAGTGGACCTCGTCTGACGGAACGAGTTGCCGTGACGCCGTGTCTAAGTGATGAGTGGTGGTGTGATGTTGTTGTTGAGTGAGTGTGGAGGTTAGTAGTGAGCTAGTGAGTCGGTGAGTGCGTGATTTGGAACGACTGTGTGAGCGTGTTGGTGAGCGTGTTGGTGAGCGTGTTGGTGAGCGTGTTGGTGAGCGTGTTGGTGAGCGTGTTGGTGAGCGCGTTGGTGAGCGTGTTGGTGAGCGTGTTGGTGAGCGTGTTGGTGAGCGTGTTGGTGAACGTGTTGGTGAGCGTGTTGGTGAGCGTGTTGGTGAGCGCGTTGGTGAGCGCGTTGGTGAGCGTGTGGTGAGCGTGTTGGTGAGCGTGTTGGTGGCGTGTTGGTGAGCGTGTGGTGAGCGNTGGTGAGCGTGTTGGTGAGCGTGTTGGTGAGCGCGTTGGTGAGCGCGTTGGTGAGCGTGTTGGTGAGCGCGTGTTGGTGAGCGTGTTGGTGAGCGTGTGGATGAGCGTGCTGGTGAGCGTGTTGGTGAGCGTGTTGGTGAGCGTGTTGGTGAGCGTGTTGGTGAGCGCGTTGGTGAGCGTGCTGGTGAGCGTGTTGGTGAGCGTGTGGATGAGCGTGCTGGTGAGCGTGTTGGTGAGCGTGTTGGTGAGCGTGTTGGTGAGCGTGTTGGTGAGCGTGTTGGTGAGCGCGTTGGTGATCGTGTTGGTGAGCGTGTTGTGAGCGTGTTGGTGAGCGCGTTGGTGAGCGTGTGGATGAGCGTGTTGGTGAGCGTGTTGGTGAGCGCGTTGGTGAGCGCGTTGGTGAGCGTGTGGATGAGCGTGTGGTGAGAGTGTTGGTGAGCGTGTGGATGAGCGCGTCGGTGAGAGTGTTGGTGAGCGTGTTGGTGAGCGTGTTGGTGAGCGTGTGGATGAGCGTGCTGGTGAGCGTGTTGGTGAGCGTGTTGGTGAGCGTGTTGGTGAGCGCGTTGGTGAGCGCATTGGTGAGCGCGTTGGTGAGCGTGTGGATGAGCGTGTTGGTGAGCGTGTTGGTGAGCGTGTTGTGAGCGTGTTGGTGAGCGTGTTGGTGAGCGCGTTGGTGAGCGTGTTGGTGAGCGCGTTGGTGAGCGCGTTGGTGAGCGCGTTGGTGAGCGCGTTGGTGAGCGTGTTGGTGAGTGCTGGTGAGCGTGTTGGTGAGCGTGTTGGTGAGCGTGTTGGTGAGCGTGTTGGTGAGCGTGTTGGTGAGCGCGTTGGTGAGCGCGTTGGTGAGCGCGTTGGTGAGCGTGTTGGTGAGCGTGTGGATGAGTGTGTTGGTGAGCGTGTTGGTGAGCGTGTTGGTGAGCGCGTTGGTGAGCGCGTTGGTGAGCGTGTTGGTGAGCGTGTGGGTGAGTGTGTTGGTGAGTGTGTTGGTGAGCGTGTTGGTGAGCGTGTTGGTGAGCGTGTTGGTGAGTGTGTTGGTGAGCGTGTGGATGAGCGTGTTGGTGAGCGTGTTGGTGAGCGCGTTGGTGAGCATGTTGGTGAGTGTGTTGGTGAGCGTGTGGATGAGCGTGTTGGTGAGTGTGTTGGTGAGCGTGTTGGTGAGTGTGTTGGTGAGCGTGTGGATGAGTGTGTTGGTGAGCGTGTTGGTGAGCGTGTTGGTGAGCGTGTTGGTGAGCGTGTTGGTGAACGTGTTGGTGAACGTGTTGGTGAGCGCGTTGGTGAGCGCGTGGATGAGTGTGTTGGTGAGCGTGTTGGTGAACGTGTTGGTGAGCGCGTTGGTGAGCGCGTTGGTGAACGTGTTGGTGAACGTGTTGGTGAGCGCGTGGATGAGTGTGTTGGTGAGCGCGTGGATGAGTGTGTTGGTGAGCGTGTTGGTGAGCGTGTTGGTCAGTGTGTTGGTGAGCGTGTGGGTGAGTGTGTTGGTGAGTGTGTTGGTGAGCGTGTTGGTGAGCGTGTTGGTGAGCGTGTTGGTGAGCGCGTTGGTGAGCGCGTTGGTGAGCGTGTTGGTCAGTGTGTTGGTGAGCGTGTGGGTGAGTGTGTTGGTGAGTGTGTTGGTGAGCGTGTTGGTGAGCGTGTTGGTGAGCGTGTTGGTGAGTGTGTTGGTGAGCGTGTTGGTGAGCGTGTTGGTGAGCGCGTTGGTGAGCGTGTTGGTGAGTGTGTTGGTGAGCGTGTGGATGAGCGATGTTGGTGAGTGTGTTGGTGAGCGTGTTGGTGAGTGTGTTGGTGAGCGTGTTGGTGAGCGTGTTGGTGAGCGTGTTGGTGAGCGTGTTGGTGAGCGTGTTGGTGAACGTGTTGGTGAGTGTGTTGGTGAGCGTCTTGGTGAGCGTGTTGGTGAGCGTGTGGATGAGCGTGTTGGTGAGCGTGTTGGTGAGCGTGTTGGTGAGCGTGTTGGTGAGCGTGTTGGTGAGCGTGTTGTGAGCGTGTTGGTGAGCGTGTTGGTGAACGAGGACGTTTGCTCGTGAGTGAGTGAACGTGTTCGTGTGGGAGATGTGTGAGGGGCGGGGGAGTGGGCGATGTTGGGGGGGGCGAGGGTGGGCTCGCGTGACTTGGGACGGTTTCGCGCGGTGCGTGCGGGCGACTCCTGGTGGCTCCGCGCCAGCCCCCCTCCCCCTCACCTTCCCCCTCCCACGTCCCCCCNTCCACCTCCCCCCTCACCTTCCCCCCCTCCCACCTCGCCCCCTCACCTTCCCCCCCTCCCACCTCTCCCCTCACCCCAACACTCCGAGCCCCCTCCTCGCCTGAACAGTCCCCACTCTTCATACCCCCCCCCCCCCTCCTGCTGCTGCTGCGTCTCAGCATCCCATTCTCAGGTCCTAATCACCCCCCACCCTCCCCTTACAACCCCCCCCCAGAACTGTTACCCCCCCCNAACCCCTCACCACCCCCTCGCAGCCCCCCCCCTCGCCGCACCGCCCTGTACGTACAGAGCAGCGTTTATTACGCAGCAGTAGCCGACGCAGAATGCACGACGAGAACGCGCCGTGTCGCTCTGCAGTGGCCAATGAACTCTTCATCTCGCACCTACGATTAGCGCGGTTGGCTACGTACGGTGCAAAAGAAGTTCTACGTGCACACGACTGCGCCAACGCCACCCAACGTGCATAGACAAAGAATCGCCAGCCCATGTAGCCCACACAGACTGCTGGGGCAAGAGCTGCTAGCATGTAGCGCCGATGAAGGCCGGTAAGGCACACGAGGGAGTGGTGGCGTGGCCAGCCCCACGCTTGCCGCCTTTGTCTCACCAATGTCTGTGTTCATACACACCGCGCCAGGTACTCATTCATGGCTGAGCCTACCTAGGGGATGCCCGGGACCGGTTAAGATAATCGCCACTGATGTTGGCTGTGAGCAGGAGTCGAGCTCGGGTCGCCGGATGAGAAGAGCCGTTCTCAGAACTTCTGAAACGAACCCATGGAAATATTTTGGATTTCAAGGCCCACTGAGCTACTATATAGGTTAGATACCCGGCCACAAATCGTAGCTCAACGAAGTGGTTCATCACGTGGACATGTACAGCAGCCAAAGGCTCTAAACGCGTGATGTTGATTATAAATGTGGAGGGAAAGACGGAGATCACGGAGAAAAATCCACGCGACCACGGGGAGAGAGAGGGAGAGACACGCAAACTGGCGTCAGGCTCGAGATCGAACCCACGACCTCCTGCGTACCAGGCGAGGGAGTTAACATCTCCTAGCCTCCGTGATGATGATGAGAGAGAGACACGCAGACTACAAATATACAGCAGCAGGCGTCCGGCTCGGGATCGAACCCACGAGACCTCCTGCAGACCAGGCGAGGGAGTTAACATCTCATAGCCACCGTGGCTGATGGTTCCGACGCCAACCACTTCGCCCACCGCTCTCTTTTTCCCAAACACAACGCCCCCTCCCCCACTCCATAATTTAACGCAAGTTGTGATGGTGCCCCCCCTACCCCCTCATCCGTAACCCCCCCCCCCCCCACACGTGTCATACCAGGACACAGACAGAGGCTGGAGGACCCCGTGAAGGCTGGCGCGGCAATGTTCCCGAACGTCTGTGCGAGTTGGAACAGTTCCGCCGCTCGGGGATGCGGGTACCCCCACACGCCGGAGGGGGGCGCACCCGCGGCCCCCGCGCCTCCCTGGGGGCTCACACCGCCTTCAACGCGCAGCCTCAACCCCAGATGCAGGGTGAGTGGAGAAATCGATTGATCGACCGCCCCCCCCCTCCCCTCCAGCCCCCCTTCCACCTCTAATCGATAAATGAATGACACGAACAGCGAGTGAGTCAAACGGCGAGCTGGTCGCTCAGTCGGTCGATGGCTCGGGACGATGCCGGTCACTCACTCACGCACTCGGCCGGTCGGTCGATGATCGAGGCGGCTACCCGCGTGGTGGTGGCTCCGTGGAGGGCCTCGGCTTTGAATCTCGATTTGAAGCTTCGACTCGGTCGACAACAGAGATGCTGAGCGAGGCAAAGGCGAGAGGGTTGCGAGTTCGAATCCAGGCTCCGGAGAGGCGCACGCACGCGCGTTGCAACTTCAGGGGTTGATGCATTTCATTGATTTACACAGAGACCAAGATACCTATACAGCAAGCCACAGACGTGCATAGAGACCCGTGTAATATACACCTTACACGGAGACCCAGAGACCTAGACGTGCATAGAGACCCGTGTAATATTCACCTTACACAGAGACACATAGACCTAGACGTGCATAGAGACCCGTGTAATATACACCTTACACAGAGACCATAGACTAGACGTGCATAGAGACCCGTGTAATATACACCTTACACAGAGACCCAGAGACCTAGACGTGCATAGAGACCCATGTAATATACACCTTACACAGAGACCCAGAGACCTAGACGTGCATAGAGACCCATGTAATATACACCTTACAGAGAGACACATAGACCTAAACGTGCATAGAGACCCGTGTAATATACACCTTACACAGAGACCCAGAGACCTAGACGTGGATAGAGACCCGTGTAATATACACCTTACACAGAGACCCAGAGACCTAGACGTGCATAGACACCCATGTAATATACACCTTACACAGAGACCCAGAGACCTAGACGTGCATAGAGACCCGTGTAATATACACCTTACACAGAGACCAGAGACCTAGACGTGCATAGAGACCCGTGTAATATACACCTTACACAGAGACACATAGACCTAGACGTGCATAGAGACCCATGTAATATACACCTTACAGAGAGACACATAGACCTAGACGTGCATAGAGACCCATGTAATATACACCTTACACAGAGACCCAGAGACCTAGACGTGCATAGAGATCCATGTAATATTCACCTTACACAGAGACCAGAGACCTAGACGTGCATAGAGACCCGTGTAATATTCACCTTACACAGAGACCCAGAGACCTAGACGTGCATAGAGACCCATGTAATATTCACCTTACACAGAGACACATAGACCTAGACGTGCATAGACACCCATATAATGTACACCTTACACAGAGACACATAGACCTAGACGTGCATAGAGACCCATGTAATATACACCTTACACAGAGACCCGGCCACCGTTGGATGAGGGTTGATAGGGATGAGGGGGTGACGGGACGATGGTATGATAGGGATGAGGGGGTGAGGCAATGAGGGATGACCGGGGTGAGGGGGATGATGGAATGATGGGGATGAAGGAGGTGATAAGCTCGATCGAGAGGACGAGCTGCCCATTTTCTAATCCATCCGATCGATGATTCCGAGTGAGGGCCGCATCAGCGTCACCTGCTCGTCGGGGAGAGACGCGACTTGGAACCCAGGTGATTGTTTCCGTTGATTTTCTGTCTCGTGTCGGCTTTCGAAGTGACACAGCCCCCCCTGCCCCAGCCCCCTTCCAGGGATGCCGGGGGGGTGAGTGAGTGGGGGGGGGNTGAGCGGTTTTAACATTCGGCGTTTTATCAGCGACAGTCAAATCCACAGCTGCTTGCGCTCGACGAGGTGACGTCACCTCGTCAGTCTCCGCCGTGAACTCGAGTCACGGTCACGCGCGCGTGTGTGTGAGTCTGTCTGTGTGTGAGTCTGTGTGTGTGTCTGTGTGTGTGTGTGTGTGTGTCTGTGTGTGTGTGTGTGTGTGTGAGTGTGTGAGTCTGTGTGTGCGTGTGTGAGTCTGTGTGTGTGAGTCTGTGTGCGTGTGAGTCTGTGTGTGTGTGTGAGTCTGTCTGTGTGTGTGTGTCTGTGTGTGTGAGTCTGTGTGAGTGTGAGTCTGTGTGCGTGTGTGAGTCTGTGTGCGTGTGTGTGGTGAGTCTGTGTGTGCGTGTGAGTCTGTGTGCGATCTGTGTGCGAGTCTGTGTGTGTGCCAGTCTGTGTGCGTGTGTGAGTCTGTGTGTGCGTGTGTGGGGACGGCAGTGTAGTGGCTATCGCGCTGCGCTACGAACTCGGCGACCCCAGCTGCCTTCCCACTCACGGCTACAAACACCAGTTACGAATATCTGAACCAGTCATGGGCCTCCCCTAGGTCGACTCAACCTCAAATGAGTACCTGGGGCGGTGTATAACCATCGCGCCTGGAGACACAAAGGAGTTCGGGCGTGGTTCTGGCCACCCACCTACGCTATGCAGCGCTTGCTCCAACAATCTGTACAAGGTTATATGGATTTTTGTATGTTTATGCCTGCCTACACCTGTGTGTGTAAGTGTGCGCACAGGTAATGTCGGTTGCTTGTATCTTGGGTGAACGTGCGTGCGTGTGCACCCTTGCATGTGTGCGCACGTGTGTATGCGTATATTAGTGTGTGCACTTTGTCAGTGTGTGCACCCGTGCGTGTGTATTGCTGTCTATCCCGTGTGTTAATGTATGCATGTAAGTGTAACTGTGTGTGTCTGTGGCGATGTTTACACATCCCACAATGTACTCATTTGAGGCTGAGTAGACCTAGGAGAGGCCCAGGACTGGTTCGGCGTGGTGCTGGCCACCCACCTCTTCGTGTGCCGACTCATCCTTAATAGGTGCTCGCTAACAACACTTTTCCTGACAGTCTTTGAAGGCGTTATAGGGGATTGTTGTATTTGTGTTGTGTGTATGTGGTGGTGGTGTGTGTATGTGGTAGTGTAGTAGTTTGCGCACTGCTCTACAACCCTGGCGAATCAGTGACACGTTTCTGAACCGGTCCCGAGCTCCCCTAGGTTGACTCAGCCTTATATGCGTGTCTTGGGGCAGTGCATAAAACATCAGCGCTGGGGAGACAAAGGCGGCCGGGTGTTGGCCACCCACCCCTCTGTGTGCCGTGCCGGCCTTCATCATAGCAGCTCGCAAACAGCACTTGCCCAACAGTCTGTTAAGGCTATACGGTCTATCCGTGCGTGGGTTCGTGAGCATATGTGTGAACGCGTGTATGCATATACGTGGGCACGTGTGTGTGTGTATATGCGCGTGCCCACGCGTGTGTATGAGCGTGGGCACGGGCACGTGTGCACGTGTGTGTGTATATGCGCGTGCCCACGCGTGTATATGAGCGTGTGCACGTGTGCACGTGTGTGCCGACCAGCTCGCTCGCCATCCAGACAGAGGGCTAACATCTCCCCTCCGCAGTCGTCTCGCGCGTTCGACCCCCAATCCCCATCCCGCCCTCCACCCCCACACTCGCACAGGGCTTAGCACGGGATGGAAGAAGCCTCCGAGTGTTGAATAATATCACTCGCGTCTCGCTCGCTCGCTCGCTCCCTCCCTGCCCGAACAAACACGGAGGCCGACGAGCGGCAGCGGAAGAATTTCCCGAATTTCTGGTCTGGCCACATGCTGCTGCTGCTTCTGCTGCTGCTGACACAGCCTCGCCCAGCGCTCCTGGCGGCTCCCGACGAGTCCACACTCGCCCCCCCCCACCAAACCCCCCCACTACCCCCCCCNACCACCCATGCACTCCGTACTGTATGAACATCCACCCTAGATCTGAAGCCCCCCCCCCGAACCCACGCTCTGGGCGGGAGGGGTGCGAAGTTGGCACCCTGAACATTGTTTGTGTAGGAATCGAGTGTCCGATTGCTGCTGATGCCGCCGTATGCAATGTTAAGGGGGGAGGGGGAGTATAGGTGGGCCTCCCCTAGGTCGACTCAGCCTCAAATGAGTACATCGCCGCTCGGGGAGACAAAGGTGGCTGGCAGTGGTGCTGGCCACCCAACTCGCTCGTGTGCAGCGAGTGGCACCTTCATAGGTGCTACTCGCAAACAGCACTTGTCCTTACAGTCGATTGATGCTATACGGGTGATCTTTGTCTTGTATGAGAGTGTGTGTACGAGTGTGAGATCCGAGTTCGATCCCCTCTCACGGCCAACACCAGTGAAAATTATCAGATCCGGTCCTGGACCTCCCTTAGGTCGACTCAGCCTCAAATGAGTATCTGGTGTTGTGTGGAAACATCGCCAATAGGAGACAAAGGCGTGATGAGGGATAACCACCCCCTCGTGTGCCGTGCCGGCCTTTATAGGTGCTCGCTCACAGCACTTGCCCCTACAGTCTGTTAAAGGCTATACGGGGGATCTTTGTCTTTTGTGTACGCGCGTATGAGTGTGTGTATGAGGATGTATGTTATGAAGGTGTATGTATAAGTCAGTGTGTGTGTATGAGTGTTTGTGTGTGTGTATGAGTGTTTGTGTTTGTGTGTGTGTATGAGTGTTTGTGTGTGTACGAGTATTTGTGTGTGTGTATGAGTGTTTGTGTGTGTATGAGTGTTTGTGTGTGTGTATGAGTGTTTGTGTGTGTGTACGAGTGTTTGTGTGTGTGTACGAGTGTTTGTGAGTGTGTGTGTACGAGTGTTTGTGTGTGTATGAGTGTTTGTGTGTGTGTATGAGTGTTGGTGTGTGTGTACGAGTGTGTGTGTGTGTACGAGTGTTTGTGTGTGTGTGTCGAATGTTTGTGAGCATTAAGACTGATGACCACGTGTCGTCTCCTCCTCAAAAGTCATCGGGGTTTGTGTTGGCGTCGCTCCTGGAACCAGCAAAAAAAATGACAGCGCGTGCCACCGCGTCTCACACAACAGACAAAGGTCTCCCCTATAGCCTTTGCAGGCTGTTTAGGGCAAGTGCCTGTGAAGGCCAACATGGCACACGAGAGAATCCGCGGCCGCCTTTGTCTCCCCAATGCTGATGTTTACCAACACACCGCATCCGGATACTCGTTTAAGGCTGAGTCGACCGAGAGGAGGCCCATGACCGGTTCAATTAATTCGGATTCGCGCTCGGGTCGCCACGTTCGGAGCCCAGCGAGCTCACCGCTGAACTTTGCTGCCCACGCTCACATGAACGCACTCACACGCTCATACAAAAGACAAAGATCCCCCGTATAGCCTTAACAGGCGATAGAAGCAAGTGCTGTTAGCGAGCACCTATGAAGGCCGACACGGTACACGAGGGGTGGTGGCCAGCACCATGCCCGGCAGCCTTTGTCTCCCCAGCAGGGATGTATTCACACAACACACCAGATACTCATTTGAGGCTGAGTCGACCTAGGGAGGCCCAAGACCGGTTCAGATAATCGACACTGGTGTTGGCCGTGAGAGGGAAACGAAACCGGGTCACCGGGTTCGTAGCGGAGCGCGCTAACCGCTACACCACCGCTCCCCAGACAAACACATTCACATTGAAACACACGTACACAGACACACACGTACACATACACACGTACACAGACACACACATACACAGACACACACATACACACGTACACAGACACACACGTACACAGACACACACACGTTCACATTGACACACACACGTACACATTGACATACACACGTACACATTGACACACACACGTACACATTGACACACACACGTACACATTGACACACACGTACACACAGACACACACACATACACCTGACATACACACGTTCACATTGACACACGCACGTTCACAGACACACACACGTTCACATTGACACACACACGTTCACAGACACACACGTACACATTGACACACACANACACACAGACAGACACACACACGTACACATTTACACACACACGTTCACATTGACACACACACGTTCACTTTGACACACACACGTTCACATTGACACACACGTACACACAGACACACACACACGTACACATTGACACACACGTACACATTAACACACACACGTACACACAGACACACACACGTACACCTTGACACACACACGTTCACATTGACACACACACGTTCACATTAACACACACACACGTTCACATTGACACACACACGTTCACATTAACACACACACACGTTCACATTGACACACACACGTTCACATTGACACACACACGTTCACATTGACACACACGTTCACATTAACACACACACACGTTCACATTGACACACACGTACACCTTGACACACACACACGTACACATTGACACACACACGTTCACATTGACACACACACGTTCACATTGACACACACACGTTCACATTGACACACACAGGCGCGCACGTGCAAAGCAAAAACAAACAGCGCTGTTTCCTAAACTTTCTCTGCCCCCCCCTCTGCCACCCCCGCCCCTCCACGTCACGCGCCGCGGGGNCGAGGAGCGGGGGCGGGGGCAGGGGGCGGGGGGTGGGGGGGCGGGGGNTACCCACACAAGAGCCTCCTGTGCCCGTAACCTGGCTCGAATCGCGACTCACCCGCAACCCACACCCCACTTCCGACCCCCACCTCGACTCACACCCTCGTCTCCCCCCCTCCTCGTCTCCCCCCTCCCTCGTCCCTTACACCGCCCCTCCCACGCACCCTGCCCATGTCCACTCGTACGTGTATTTTACACAGCCCAACACGCGGCTAGCAACAAACAGCACTCTGAGCACACGTTGTGATGGATACGAGTTTTTGCGCGTGTCTTGAATTGAGCGAGATTATTGCTCTAAGAGTTTTGGGGGTGAGATGCCACGATGGCGATGATGGTGATGGGAGGAGGAGGGAATTCCAGAGTGTAGCGGTACGAAGGAAGAAGCAGCGAGAGCGATCAGTGAGGTCACTTGCAGTGTGGTGAGTGAATGGGTGGGTCAGTGAGTTCGTGGCTGAGTGTGTTGTTGTGACCAGCAGTGGCTGTTTTGGTGGGAGAGTTAGGGATGAGTGGATGAGCATTGAGTGTGTGAGTGAGTGGGTTAGTGGGTGGTGGTCGAGTGTGCGACAGACTCATTGGATGAGAGAGTGAGCGGATGAGAGGGTGAGTTGGTGAGTGTGTGTGCGTTAGCTCGTGCGTGATTGGGTAAGTCAGTGGGTGAGTGAGTGGTTGAATAAGTAAGTAGGTGAGTGAGTGAATGGGTAAGTGAGTGAGTGGGTAAGTGAGTGAGTGAGTTGTTGTGACTTGTAGTGTGGGGCGGTTGAACACCGTTTGATGGAAGAGAGACGACACAGTCGGTGTCTGGCAGACCGAGACCTCAACACGGATGGAGGAATTGATGAGTGTAGTTCACAGGAACATACATCACTCATACAACACATGTGCACACAAAAACAAAGATCCCCCATATAGACTTCAACAGACTATCGGGGCAATTGCTTTTAGCGAGTAGCACACCTATGAAGACGACGCGGCGCACGAGGGGTGGGTGGCTAGAACCACGCCCGACCGCCTTTGTCTCCCAAGTGGCGATGTTTACACACCGCACCAGGTACTAATTTGAGGCTGAGTTGACCCAGAGGAGGCTCAGGACCGGTTCTGACAATCGTCACTGGTGTTGACCGTGAGTAGGAATTGAACTCGTGTCACCGGATTCGTAGTGCAGTGCGCTAACTGCTGCACTACCGTTCCCCACAATACACAGACGCACTCACATTCATAGCACACAATCATCAATACTACCATCACCACCATCACCACCATCACCACCATCACCATCACGCAGCGAGACTCGTCCTTGGTGGGAATCATCAGCCTCGCGTGCGCGCGGAGTTTGAGAGTCGCGAGTTTTCTCAGCCTTGTTGTGACTACCCAGATCACCTGACCACGAAAAACCCTCTCCTCCCTCCTCATATCTCTCACCCTCCATCTCTCCTCTCGCCTCTGCGATCTTCCTCAATCCACCCTCTACCCCCGCACCACCCCCACCCTCCTCTCCTCCTACCACTCACCCCATCCATCTCATCTCCCTCCATCTCTCATCCACTCTCCCCCTACCTCTCACCACTCCTTCTCATCTGACCACCTCCCACCCCCTCCCCTCCCCGCCCCCCTTACCCCTGTCCCCCCACAATCCCAACAGCCTCGTCGGAGCTGGGCGCCTTCTCAGCGCCACCGCGCGTCTCTCTCGAGTCGCAGTTTGCCGCTGGCCTCTCCTCCTCCCCGAGGGTCGCTTCGGGGACCCGCGCGTCCACTACCCGGGGCCTTCGCCTACACCCCGGGGGGGCGGCCTCCTCGGCCCTCGGCCTGGGCATGTCGCCCATGGGCGGCGGGCCGGCCGCCTCGGCCGCGGTGGCGGCGGCGCGGCGGCCGCGCGCTACCACGCGGCGGCCGCCGCCTCGTACCACCACCTCCCCCCGCCGTACCCGGGTTCGCAGCAGGGACAGGGTCAGGGCTCGGCGTTCCAGGCGGCCGCCTCGGCACCCTTCCAGCACCTCTACTACGGTGCCGCGCCCTCCACGAGCAGCTACCAGTTCCCGCCGCCTGTGATGCAGCAGCAGCAGCAGCCCGGCGCGGTGGGCGAGGAGCGGCCACTCGCTACGGCGCCGCTGATCAATAACCCTGCGCTGCCCTCCGCGCACCAGGACGCCGGGGTCATGACCCTGAGGGCAGCCAGGGCAGCTCACCCACCAGCCTGTCGTCGGGCCGCCTGGAGGAGGCCGTGTGGAGGCCGTACTGACGCGGTGGAGCCTCGCCACCATCACCATCACCTGTGCCGCACCACCACGGGCTCTCGACCCTCTCTCACCCGCTCACCTCACCTCACCCCGCCTCCCATAGCCCCTCCGCCCCCTCCCTCCTCCCCCNTCCCCATGACCCCCTACCCCTCCCCAGGGTCCCCCGACTCGCCTTACCCTACGGACTCTCTTAATCGATTAATGGAATCGACTAATCATCCAGCAGCATTTATCAAGAGGGATGTAAATATGTCATCCGGATTGGACTCAATTCACGTCGCCCCTGCAGCCGCTAGAGGCCGCTACATTAATACACGGGGGGGCAGTTGTTGAATTATCTCACCGCTAAGAATCAGCCCCGAGCCCCCCCCTCTCCTACCTCCCACTCCCATAACCCCTCCCTAACCCACGCACCCCCCCCCCTAAAATTGTACACTGCCATTCAAGGTTTCTTGTTCACAGCGCCCCTCCCCCAACTGCCTTGCCCCCCCCCNGCCGCTGTATATAATGCCCCCCCCCAACTTCGCCGCCATTCACCTCTCCCCGCTAATGTAGAGACTCGCGCCACGTGAATCCATCTCGCCCCCTCCCCCCACACACCCTGCTGTTGCAGGAATCGGTACGATGAGGTTAGTGGGCCCGTGCCCCCCCCCCGCTCCCTTCCACGCACGCCACACGCGGTCGCTATACGGGGAAGGGATGGAAGTTCCGTGAAGATTTTTGATCCCGTTGCATTTCAACTGTTTCACTTCTTGTGACAGCGTTTTATACAATTCCGACCCCTCCCCATCCTCCACTCCACGCTCGCATCTCTCTCCCTCCACTCCCCTCCCTATTGTGACGTCACGTCCGGTTCGGTGACGTCACGTCCAGGTTCGGTGCCGTCGACGATGTTTTGTTCGTGTCACGTGGGGACGTCGTTGTGAACGTCTCAGCCGGCGCGGGTACCGTCGCGGCTACTGTCGCGGCTACTGTAGCGGCTACTGTAGAGGCTACTGTAGCGGGTACCGTCGCGGCTACTGTCGCGGCTACTGTAGCGGCTACTGTAGCGGGTACTGTCGCGGCTACTGTCGCGGCTACTATAGCGGCTACTGTAGCGGAAACTATATTTATTAACAAACGAAAACCCCCACAAGCCCCTTTTCTACTAAGCCCTCCATCTTCCGCCTCCCTTTAGGGGGTGGGGGCTGAATTCAAGGAGGCAATGGTTAGGGGTCACGCTGACCTCTTTGAACTCTCGTAAACCCGCTAAGCTGCGAGGTGGTAGCCAGGGCCAACAGACAGGAGTACAGCAAGCGGGATCCTGAACCAATCTGTGTAATTGGTGAACCTTCGCTCTGAGTGTTATCTCCGCGTGTGCACAAGTCGTGGGTTTCTTCCTCCGGGTTCGTTGGATTCCTCGCGCACGGCCCTAAACGCGTTCAAAGTTCAAATGGAAATTGGCCCAATGTCCCAATGAAGCAGGACTCTCTTGCAAAATGAGTCGTGAGACTCGGTAAGGGCTTTTCTGGAATTGTTTTCCCCCAAATACTGAGCTCGAACCCAAGGTAAGGCTGAGTAGGGGCCTTGAGATTGCAAGTCAGAGATCACGTGGTCACGCCACTGTCCTTCACGCAGGAGTGGGGACCTCTTTTCTGTGCACCACACTAGGCACGTGGCTAAACCCGGTCCGGGGCCACGCGCGTCACCTGATGCACGGCCACATTGAGGATTACCGCTACTTCGAAACGGCCACAAGCGATAGTGATCCGTCCCTGCAAGAACCTCAGCCGCACTAATCGGGCCCTGGAGGGGAGATAATACTTTCCAGCTGGCGACAACGCGCAGTTTGAAATCAAACGCTGCGGTGTACTCGGCTCCCGCCGTCCATCGCTGAGTGGATCATCACATCGCTGGATCGAGAGAGGGAGAATTGCTGAGGACGTCTTCATCCAGCAGTGGATTGACTATGGCTGCTGTTGCTGATGATGATGACTGCGTTTCTCATTGTTGCGTTTCCAGCCAAGTGTGTCTGTAGAGCCTTCTTGCGGTGACAATAGCGACCAAGGCGTGTCCGTTAGTCTGTGATTGACCGCCAAAGGGAGTTGAAACTCGATTCAGCACTCTGGAAAGACTCTTCCCGCCGTAGAAATGCATAATTCCCACCACCTCTAGAGGGCTGTGAACTGGGAATGCCTGTGGCCTTCTTGATTCTGCCCCCAGTGAGGATGAGGGTCTTCGAGCTGGATGATCAATCCATTCGTTGACTCAGGCGCGGGTTAGGAGTCATGGGGTCCATGGCGAGCGGGCTTGTGATGGAGGGGCGAGTCAGAGGCTGTAGGAGGGGAGGGAGGTGGGTTATCCGGGGGTTTTCTCAGCCTGCCCCCCACCCCCGCCTATCCTCTTCTCGTCGGCGATCGCGTGGTGAGTGATGGAGCGCGCCGGTTGGCAATTCATCTCGCACCCGTGTCACCCACGCCACCCGTGCCACCCACGCCACCCGTGCCACCCGCGCATCCCGTGTCACCCACGCCACCGGCGCTCACTCCGGTTTGAATTTTAGTGGAAGCATTTCCACACGGACGATCATTTGACGGAGAAGGACGTCTCGTTTACAAGGGTGCCCAGTGTCCTAGCGCTCACACCGCTGGTCACAAAGCGGGTCAGGTGGGGGAGCGGGGAGGTCAGTCCCCTACCTCCGAGGGGGACGCGGTACAAATGTATGATGATGGTGGTGGAGATGATGATGATGATGCTTGATGAAGACAAGATGACCTGTTCATAGATATAGAAGACTCGCGTCGTGATATCTTCGGCCTTTGACCCCTCCGCGTTCGTGATTTCTGTTGTGGTCGCGCCCGCTCCGTGTGAACTCCGCGTATCCGTGATGGTTCAATAAAGAGAGCACTTATTTGATTTGAGATCAAGTCTCACGCACGGAGAGACACATACACGGCGCGGAGAGCCACTCGCCACTCACCACACGCTCACCACACACTCACTGCTCATACACCCAACCACCACTCACCACACACACTCACCACACACTCACTGCTCACACACCTCAACCACCACTCACACTCACCACACACACTCGCCACACACACTCACCACACACTCACTGCTCATACACGCCAACCATCACTCACGCTGACCACTGACACACCACATACACGGCACTCGCATACCACTCACACACACCACTCACTCACACTATTACTCACCACACACACTCACCACTCATACCACACAAATTCTACACGTGCTCAGAGATTCACCTCCCCCTCCACTCTCTACAAATCTGCCCCCCCCACTCGTCGACCTCGTCTATCCCCCCACTCGTCCCCCCCCCNACCTCGTCACCACCCGAGCTCTTCCCAATTAAGCTTTGCCCGCGCGCACGTCCAGATGAGCGGATGTTACTGCGGCAGAACATGGTGGGGTGGAGGGGTGGAGGGATGGAGGGGGTGGTGGGGTGGAGGGGTGGAGGGGTGGAGGGGATGGAGGGGTGGAGGGGTGGAGGGTTAAGAGGGAAGGAGGGGGAGTAATGGTTGTTTCACAGGCGGGGGGGGGGCTTAGCAGGGTGGTGAGGGCTGTCGCGGTAAGAATGGCGAGGAGGCTGGGGAAAGGAAGGAGAGACGCTTAGAGGATGGGGGGGGTCGAAGTTGGGGGGAGGAGGGGGGCTGGAACATCCGCGCGCGCACGTGCGATGCAACTGCCCCCACCCCCACCTCATCTCCCCATGCCCCCCCCCCGTTGCCTCAGGCGATGGATATGACGGGTCGTCGCTAATTGGCCACGTGCGTTCAGTCAATCCGACGTTCTCATTTACGACGCAAAAAACAAAACGACCCCCTCGACCCCCCCCCCCGCCGTCGCATACCACCCCCTCCACCCCCAGCGTTGTACCTTTCACTGGGGTTGCCACCTGTCCTGTTTTCCCCCGGATTGCCCTCGTGTTAAGCGAGGCAGCAGCGATTGCTTTTGGAAATCGCAGTCTGCTAGGAACAGTGAAGGTCCAGGTTTGTGTCAGTTGCGTAACTAAAATGATGGCGCCACCACTCAAGACAACGCAGCCACATGCAGCTCCCCTCTCCTGGGGATTTTATTTATTCATCTTTTCCCCCGTAATATAGCCCAGGTTTTGTACCACAGAGGTTTGCAACCCGAGTGTGAGTCTGTGGGGCAATGTGCGAGTCCCTGGGTCTCGATGAGTCGGGGTTGCCATCAGTCCAGGTTTTCCCGGGATCGTTCTCTATGGCAATCACCGTCGTGAGAAATCTGCACGCCATGTAGCTCTGGGCCCCTTCTGAGATTGCGAATTATCTAAATTCCCACGATACGTCCCGACTTTTGTTTTTACATCAGCGGTGGTAACCACAACCCCACCGTGCCCCATCAGTCCCATCTCTTCTCCAGCCTGTGCCCCGCCCGTTTAGCCCCGTCTGTCCGGCCAGACAGAAGCTGCTTGGGCATGCGGTGGCTGGGCATGTGGTGGCTGGACATGTGGTGGCTGGAACGCGGTGGCTGGACACGCGGTGGCTGGGCATGTGGTGGCTGGGAATGCGGTGGCTGGGCATGCGGTGACTGGGCACGCGGTGGCTGGGCACGCGGTGGCTGGGCATGCGGTGGCTGGGCATGCGGTGGCTGGACACGCGGTGGCTGGGCATGCGGTGGCTGGGCATGCGGTGGCTGGGCACGCGGTGGCTGGGCATGCGGTGGCTGGGCACGCGGTGGCTGGGTATGCGGTGACTGGGCACGCGGTGGCTGGGCACGCGGTGGCTGGGCATGCGGTGGCTGGGCACGCGGTGGCTGGGCACGCGGTGGCTGGGCACGCGGTGGCTGGGCACGCGGTGGCTGGGCACGCGGTGGCTGGACACGCGGTGGCTGGGCACGCGGTGGCTGGGCACGCGGTGGCTGGGCACGCGGTGGCTGGGCACGCGGTGGCTGGGCACGCGGTGGCTGGGCATGCGGTGGCTGGGCACGCGGTGGCTGGGCACGCGGTGGCTGGGCACGCGGTGGCTGGGCACGCGGTGGCTGGGCACGTGGTGGCTGGGCACGCGGTGGCTGGGCACGCGGTGGCTGGGCACGCGTGGCTGGGCACGCGGTGGCTGGGCACGCGGTGGCTGGGCACGCGGTGGCTGGGCATGCGGGCCACACGACCCCAGCCAACGCAGCCTCCTCGCCTACCGGACGAGGAGCTGGCCGAGACTGGACAATGTTAACGTCTCAATTCAGTTGCCAGAGCGAAACGTCGGACATCATGCCGGACAACACGCAGAGTAACCTCCGTCTCGTACCCCCCCCCCCCACCAGCGCAGCTTCTCCCACCCAGGGCCGCCCATAAGGGGGTACATAGCCCTGGGAAAATCCCACCGTGCCCCCCCCCNAAACGAGGGCCCGGGGCGGTCACCCCGATTCGCCCCTCCCCAGGGACGACCCTGCTCCCACCCACCTAACCACCCCGTGCCGATGAATCACGCAGTCCGCTCTTCTCTGCTGCCTCTGCTGTCCGTAAACAAACACGCGGCGGAGGGGGCGGGAGGAGGATATCCGGATAGCGTGTTTGTGTCCCCCCCCCCCCCCGTGCGGCTAATGACGGAGTTAATTGGCACGATACGAGCGCCGGGCACCGTGTGCGTCCTCCATGACGCGCGCGGCGCCACGCCAGGACCCTCCTCTGCATCCCCCCCCACCACCACCATCCTCATCCTCCTCATCATTATCCTCATCACCATTCCCCTCATCATCATCCTCCTCACCACCCTCATCCTTCACATCATAAACCTCACCACCACCATCCTCATCCTCCACATCATTATCCTCACCACCACCATCCTTATCCTCTACATCATTATCCCCATCACCACCATCCTCCGCCTCCCTCTCATCTTCCTCCTTTCCTCATCATCATCCTCACCACCATTCCCGTCATCATCATACTCCTCACCACTATCTCCCTCATCATCATTATCATCATCTTGATGCAGTTTGCATTGGACAGGACCCCAGAATGATTTTTCTATAAAGGTCAAAATGGTTGCCCGCTCAAACGAGCTGAGCAGGCCCTAATGCTCCGTTTATAGCCCCGAGCAAGTGATAAACATTCCACATTCCTATGACGGGGTGGGGCAAGTCTCTCTATAGGACAGCCGTGGTTAACTTCCCCATAAAGTGCGGTTCATTTTATCGACCCTCGGTGATAAAGATGATGATAGTCCACCCCGGATCTTTCCGATCGCAATTCGTTTCACTCCACCGCTGAGGAGCTCAAACGGATTCGTTGAACGAGCATGGCGCTGCTGATGAGACCCAGAAGGTTGAACCCGCTAAAGAATTCGCTTCTTTAAACAAAGACTGGTTGGCATTTTCAGCCTGGACAAGCCGTCAGCAGTCCGATGGACTGAACCACATCTGCAATTCTATGCGGAGAGAGACGGTCCTGGAGTTCTGCTGACAATCGTTCCAATCCTCATGAGTGCTGCTCTCCCATGAATGGTGGCGGCGACGATGCTGCCTGTGTAGGTATGGATGTTGAACTTTTTTTGCACCGTACGTAAAAGCGCAGCCCTGCAAATAGCTTGCTCACACCATCGCGCGATGATCAGCAGAATCTGAATTTTGAATTTATTCTGCAGGAGGAATCCGAAGAGCCATGAAGCTCTTTGTTACAGATGCCCGATAGGGCCATGGAGTCTTAGAGTTAAGCCCAGTGCAGCTGAATCAATTGGTCTACCGGACATCTTATGCTCTCATCGCCTTCACTAAACCCACGCCTCGTGTGTTGTTGGTGAGAGACGCAGACTCCCCTCGCGTTCCTTTCTCCCTGCCTGCGGCTCAGACCTCAGCGGAACAACGGCAGCCTTCCCCTCCCTGTATTGTTTGTTGAACTTCTTTCGCACCGTACCGAGACAACCCTGCTAATCGGAGATGCGAACACGATAGCGGTGCACAGTATATGAAAGGTAATCAAATCCATGACAACAATATACAAATGCTAAGAACTCTTGTTTTATCGTGCCAGGTGAAGTCCACTAAGCTGTGAGCTTCTTGACCAGAAGAGATCTGAACACAAACGATCACTCAACGAGGAGAGAGAAATGCTGGTGGACCTGCCAGACGCACCGACTCCACCGCCCCCCCCCCCCTCTGATGTTATAGATGCCCCTCCCCTCCTCCCTTTCTCCTCTATATTCGAATTTACACTCCAGCAGGGGGTGCGGGCATAAGGGCGGGGTGGGGGCAGGAAGCTATCAGTGCTCAACACACGACAGCTGGGCGAGTGGATGAAAGGGGACGGGATGGGGGGCGCGGGCAGGAGGGCGAGTGTCGAGGAATCCGGAATAGAACCACTCACTAACAATGCACCCCCCCACCCCCTACAACTCCCGACATTCATAACAATAACAATTTCAGCTACGCCGCCGCGTCTCCTGCCCGACTTCAATCGAGCCTTCAGTTTCCGCTTGCGGTTACAAGAGGAGGCGGTGGGGCCTGGGGCCGTGGAGGCGGGGGGGTGTTGGAATCTGGGGATGGAAGATCGTGGGTTGTGGTGGTGGGTGGGGGGGCGAGTTGGTGGAGGGGGGAGTGGGGGCGCACCTCGCAATTAGCGCCTCACCACGCAGAGAGACATCCGAGGGAATGGGGGTGGGGAAGGTGCTGCTGCTACTGCTGCTGCTACTGCTGCTGCTGCTACTGTTGCTGCTGTTGCTGCTACTGTTGCTGCNACTGTTGCTACTGTTGCTGCTGTTGTGTTGCTACTGTTGTTGCTGCTGCTGCTACTGCTGCTGCTACTGTTGCTGCTACTGCTGCTGTTGTTGCTGTTGCTGTTGCTGCTGTTGCTGATGTTGCTGCTGCTGTTGCTGCTGTTGCTGCTGTTGCTGCTACTGCTGCTGATGTTGCTGCTGCTGTTGCTGCTGTTGCTGCTACTGCTGTTGCTGCTACTGCTGCTGATGTTGCTGCTGCTGTTGCTGCTGTTGCTGCTGTTGCTGCCACTGATGCTTTTGCTTCGGCTGCTATTGCCGCCGTTGTGAATGATAATGTTCTGACTGCTGTTGCTACTGCTGATGTTGCTGCTCCTGTTGTTACTCTACTGCTGCTGCTGCAACAGCTACTGTTGTTGCTGCTGCTGTTGCTAATGCTGATGCTGCTGTTGCTCCTGATGGGCTTGGCAGTAGCATCGCACGCGTGTGTGCACGTGTATGTATTAGGTCGATTCAGCTTTAAATGAGCGGGGAGCGGTAGTGTAGCGGTTAACGCGCTGCGCTACGAACCCGGTGACCCGAAATCGATACCAGCTCACGGCCAACACTGAACCGGTCCTGGGCCTCCCCTAGGTCGACTCTGCCTCAAATTAATACCTGGTGTGGCGTGTAAACATCGCCACTGGGGAGACAAAGGCGGTCGGGCGTGGTCTGGTCACCCACCCCCTCGTGTGCCGCGCCGGCCTTCATAGGTGGTCACTAACAGCACTTGCCCCGATAGTCTATTGAAGTCTATACGGGGGGGGGGTTCTTTATCTTTGTAGAAGGGTTACAGGAATGCGTGGCGGACGGGGGGGGGGGGTCACCGCGCGCCGCTCTGACTCACACTCCAGTGACGTCACCGGCCCCCACTCCCTCCGTTTGTTCAGTGCCAATTTTGTGCACGCAAACAAACACAGATCTCGCGCGCGTCACCTTTAACAAGCAGTTTGGGGGCAAGCGCCGTTTGCGAGTAACGCGGATTCAAAGCCGGCGTGGGTAGCTAGTTAGCACCACGCCCGACCGCCTTTGTCTCCCTCGTGATGATGTGTTTACACACCAGGTACTGGAGCTTAGTGAGAATAGCGGGGAGGTTGGACATATATACATACATAGATGGCATGTTGGGTGGAAGTTAAACAATTGCGTGCTTAATCTGTGATCACGAATGTTTCATGACTGTCGCAACCCGGGTCTCCGTTGATCGTGCGACGTTTCGCGTCAATGGCCTCTCACATATAGATTTGTATCGTGTGACTGATGGTTGATTGACATTTTACAGAAGGAGTCCGCATTCTCACCTCGCCGACGTCTCACGTGAACGTTGTCTACAGGAGAGAGTCTTAACCGCTCCCATCATTACCATCAACACCACCACCACCATCACCACTACCACCATCACCGCCATCACCAACAAGAATAACAGTCGTTCGCCACGAAGTGGTGGTGAATTCACCACGGCGCTTGTGCCATCACCACCACCACCATCACCACCACTATCATCACCATCATACTACCATCATCACCATCACTGCCAATATTTGTCGACTTCACGATAAGAATTTGTAGCGGAGCTGAGCGTCCAGCGGGGGGGGGGGGGCGATGGGGAGTTCACCCCCCTCTAACCCCTCCCCAGCAGACCGGTGGTGGTGGTGGTGGGAAATCATCCAACGCAGCTCGCAAATAACAATCCGTTCGCCGGAGCAGATCAGAATCATATTTCTGCTGGAGGAATCCTATGAGCTCTAAAGCTCATTTTCACACTTGTTCAGTAGGGGCGGGTCAGAATGTTACAACAACAAACAACACAAAACACGATGAGAGTGCAAAGTATAGGAACGGTAAAACAAATAACCTCAAGTATACAAATAGAACTAAACTATGCATTATCTTACCAGGCAAAGCCCACTAAAGTGTTTAGCTTATTTTTCAGAAGCGACCTGGCCACAAATGATAGGTCAACGAAGTGGCTTATCACGTGCACATTTAAAGCAGCAAATGAATCAAAACTATCGAAACGCGTGTTTCTAAATGTGGAGGGGAACCCCGGAAATCAGTCGGTGTGCGCGCGTGTGAGCGGTCATTCCAACACGTGGTGACTTTTAATGAGTTAGAAGTTGGGGGGGNCGGGGGGGAGCCTCCAGCCAGACGCTAGGGGGGCCTGAAAGAGAGTCCACGAGTGACCCCTACCGAGCCAGCCCCGTCTCGGAGAGTATTGACTCTTCGCTCGGGATCCGCACGGAATCTCACAAAGACTCGCATAGAGACCTCGCCAAGAAACGTGGCGGCCAAGGGCGGTGGTGGGGGTTGAGGGGAAGAGGTAGGGGACGGGGTGGGGGTCACGGGACCCGACAGACTGAACCCCTCCCCCACCCTCCCTCTATCCTGGCACCTCCACCTTGCCACCCCGCGCCGCGCTCATTTTTTCCACTGCCCGCCGCGATCCGTGCCAGCCCCGTTGTTTACCCGTGTCGAGCCCTTCCAGAAATGATCGGAATAGCAGCAGGTAATTTGAAACTGATTGAATTATAATGATGAGATAAATTACGATGATGATGATGATGCTAAAACGATGATAATGACGTTATAAATATCACCAACATTACCGTTATCACCGCCATCGTGATCACCATCGCTATCAACTTTGCTTTCGCTTGATGGTGATGATGGTAATCCTGTAACGCTGCCGCCCGGATTACGCAATATCCACACCCCTCTGATCATCACCACTGCCCTCCCCCACCCTACCTGGACCCCCCCCCACCTTACCCCAACGCTCACGGGACCCCTCACGATTTATGGGGAACGCAGTCGGACACTGCCACTCACGCCTCCCCTCCACCCCCACCCCACCACCATCCTCCCACCACCACCCCCTCGCCGAGATGAGATGATGGGTGAGGCTGTGGTCGGGGTTGGTTGGTGTCGGGGGTGGTGGGAGGCGAACACTGAGCGGGGGATTTGCCACGTCCAGGGGTCACCTCCACCCCCCACCTCCCCCTTCCCTCGGGGAAGGAATGGAAGGTGGGGGAGCAGGAGGTGGTGGTGGGGGGGGCGACCCGGCGATGGATGATGATGATGAGGGTTTTATGAGCTGACGGTAGAGGAACTCGACACGCGGTCTCGTGGTTTTTTGCGTGAATCCCCCTCCCCACCCCCTCCTCCCAGCCTCCCCCTGCTACCCACGTCCCCTCCCTCCCCATCTCTCTTGCTCCATCACCGATTCTCGCGCAGAAAAGCGGCGTGGATCGATGCTGAATGCGGATTCCGCGTCCTCTTCCCCCCCCACCACTCCTCCTCGCGCGAGAACAATCGCTCCAAACGACCCGGCAATTAGACACGATTTCATTGCTGCACTTTCCGAGAAAGGTTGATAAATAATTGAGTGAGATTGGGAGGAGGTGGAGGTGGAGGGGGGGGATGAGCGGGAGGTGCGGGGGAGGGTGGGAGGGAGGTGGGAGAATTGGCCGGATCACTTTGCGGACACCGCAACTTGCCGCGCGGTCGCGTGCGCCGCATTAACCACGCGCACCCGCGCAGACTGGCAGCTCGCACCACCACCACCGCCGCTGCTGCTGCCACCCACCGACACCACCACACACACACACACGGCAACCACATGGCCGTCCACGGTTAACCGCATATCACACGGCGATCTTATACTAACCACACGAGTCACAGCAGCCACGCGGTGACCACAGCTGCACCCACCCACTCACACACACCTCGCCATCCACCACCCCACACATCACTCGCCAGTGCTAACTACGTGTCTGGGAAAACGCTGCTGCTGCTGCTTCTGCGTTGGCAGCAAACTCAACATGTTAGTCAATTACGCCGTGGCACCTGCAAGGGATAGATATTATGCTGACGACGTTTCGGGCAATGGCCTGTCTTTAAAGCACATTGATACGATGCTATGATGAAGCGCCAATGCCTGAAACGTCGCCTGCTCTATATTGGACTACCCACACATCGCATCAATCGCCGATTAGCACGGTTGTTGACGTACGGTATGAAAACATATTAATATATGAAACAAGTTCAACATACATACATTTAACATAACCACACATCTCACATCGACCACATTCAAATCGCAGACCGGCCAGATAGTCCACCATGTGTATGCCAAACCTACACACCGCACATAGCAATCACACACCGCACGTAGAAAACCACAGCCGACACGTAACAAAACACACCAAGGTCACAGTAACCATCCGAGCTGAACCAGCCTTGGGCCCCCCCTTCACCAGCCCCCACTGACCAGGGTGGTGAAAGTACGGTCTGAATTGCTGATTACACTAGTCAACAAAAAAAATTCTGGCCTGGACTTTTGCAGCTGTTTTAGACTCATTTCAGGGTGCTGATTCCAATCTGATCTCAGATTTGCTCTATCACATCTCATGTTTATGCTATCGGCATACCCCATTTTCATTGATTTTATGATTGCAAGTTGTTGCGAGTCAGTGACTGCTTTAGTGTTAAATATGGTGCTGTATTTTTAGGATAGTGTGTTTATAATATCATTTTATGTAGATATCCACATTTATTTAATATTTTTCTTCTGCAGTTTTTATTGAAAATGCTATATTTGATATCTCAAAAACCTGATGTGATGGACAAAACTGATGCCAGATTTGGAATCAGCACCCCAAAATTATTAAAACCGTTGGAATACCTTATGCCAGAAAAAGTGTGTTGACCAGTGTTATCGTACTGCGGGAGTCATTCTGCCTCGTCTCCTCGACCGAGAGACGAGGCAGAGGCGGCGAGCACTGACTCGCTTGTGCATCGCGCGCATTCCTCCACGCGCGTGCGCACAATGCGAGCGTGCAGGTGTGTGCAGGTGTGTGTAGGTGTGTACAGGTGTGTGTACGTGTGTGTAGGGGGGGGTGTATGGGGAGCGGCAGTGTAGTGGTTAGCGCGCCGCGCTACAAACACGGCGGACTGAGTTCGATTCCCGCTCACGGCGACACCAGTTACGATTGTTTGAATCGGTCCTGGGCCTCCCGAAGTTGACTTAGCCTCAAATGAGTACCTGGTGCAATGCGTAAATATCGCCACTAGGGAGACAAAGGCGGTCGGGATGCTGCTGGACCCAACCTTGTGTGCCGTGCCGGCCTTCATAGGTGCTCGCTAACAGCACTTGCCCCAACAGTCTGTTAAGCTATAAGTGGGTCTTTGTCTTGTATGGGAAGCGGTAGTGTAGCGGTTAGCAGAGCGCGCTAACCCCTACAATACCGCTCCCCACTGCAACAACCGCCATTCGCCACTGAGGTGACATCACCACTGCGCTCTGTGCCAGGCTAGGTGCACGTAAAGTGTCGAATACCCGCCGGCAGGTCACAAGACAGACTCAGGTACCATGGGTCGACTGGCTGATGCACCACCTGTGCCCCCTACTGTACCACCTTGTGTTTTAGGCACCCGGCGCTCCGCTCGTTGTTGTGAGCGTCGCTCCTCTGCGACTGCCTCCAACTGCCCAGTCGTGTCCTTCACGAGCCTCCTCCACAGAGGCCGTTCTTGATACTGCTGGTACCAGTCATCCGACCCAACAAAAGCTGTTTAAGCATACGGTGGCTGGGCATTCGAGCTACATGACCCAGCTGGAAGAGCTCACCGATGGGGCTTTGTCCAGATCTTTCAAGGATTTGTCAGCTCCTCGCGCAATCTAGCCTGGTTAATCGGTGATGTTGTTCCATTATGGAGGTCCACGTTTCACAAGCATAGAGGAGGACATGGCCGTGGCCGAGAAGACCTGAAGCTTCGTGTGGCGACAGACCAGGTAGCTTCCACGCAGCGTAATGCAGCCGATGAAACGATAATGCCGCTCAACTTATTCGGAGTGAGACCTCTGATGTCAAACGGAGCTGGTCATGAGCATATTGCCAGGTATGGGAAACTCTCCACTTTCTCCACAACTGCTCCATCACCAATTGGAGTTGTGGGGGTGTAGTGTCCGATGGTACAAAATACCAGGCAGGTGCTTAGTTTTGTTGGAGTTGATGGTAATGCCCCACCTCTTAGTGGCACGCTCCAGGTTCAGCAGCAGCGCCTCCAACTCCTCCTCTGAGTGAGTGGTAATCATCAGATCATCATAACACGATTGACCAATAAGAGCCACCCTTGACTGCACCCGGGCATCGATCAGCCGCCCATTGTATCTGTACAGATAGAAATCCCCCAGTACAGCCATCGAAGGCTTCACAAACTACGTGGTCGAAATAGATGTTAAATAATGTGGGAGCCAAGGACATTCCTGTCGCACCCCAAGGTGTACAGTGAATTGTTCCGACTCCCGGACCTGCTCACCATCATGAAGGTCCTTAATGATCGTGAGCAGAGAGTCAGGGACGCCAAAAGCACGAAGAACAACCCAGAGCCTAGGCCTACTGATGGTAGCATAGGCATGGACCAGGTCAATAAAGCAGAGATGTAGGTCCTGTTGAATTCCCTACACCTCTGCTGCAGCAGACTGACAGAAAATATGGCATCTGTGCAGGACCGCTATTTCTTGAAACCACATTGGGGCTCCCCAATCCTCTCCTCAGCGTGCCTGGCAAGGCGATTGTGAATAATCCTTGCGAGGACCTTAGCCGGCACACTGAGGAGATAGATGCCCTTGTAGTTGTTACAGTTTGTACAGTCCTAGGCGCATCTTACAGATGACAAACCGATGGTTAGTGGAAGATCAGCTCCATGGTCGTTCCTGGTGTCAAGAACATGGGCCCGCACCCGCTATTCCGTCACTATATAGTCCAGCAGAAGATATTGCTTGGACCCGGCCTGCATCCATGATGTTATGTGGTTGCGCCGATGCAGCCTCCTAGTAGTGTCATTGAGCTGATCTGGCCCATGCCTTCCAATCACTCCAGACCAGGTGCTAGCACCATAACCCACTCGAGCATTAAAGTCACCCAACAAGATGAATCAATCCCGAGGGGTCACTTTAGCTAGCACCTGTGACAGGAGGTCCCAGAAGGCATTTAACTCATCGGCCCTGCCTGCATCCCTCCATCTTCGGTGGGGGCATAAGTAACCACGACCACCACCCCTCGCCTCTGGTTGATAGGAAGGCGAGCCAACAGTTGCCTGGGGCTTACAGCTTCCCACACCTCACTGCCACGCTCCCACACCGCCTTCATTATTTTGTTCAGAAGAAGAGCCACTCCCTGTTGTTTGGAAGCATCTTGCCCCGAGTAGAGGGCTCTCCAGCTCTAATGGTGGCAGGATCCAAAGCCTGTTCACCGGACCTCCTGAATACTGCAAAGGTAGGTCCAGGCGGCACCATTCCAGTTCCCGACAGAGGAGTGGCAGCCTCTCCTCCACAGTGAGCATTCGAACATTCGACGTGGCCACCCGCAATGGCGTTTTGCTGTTTCTGGAGGAACCCCCAGGGTATGGATTCAGTCCCTGGCCCTGCCAAATGGGGTTTGGTTAGGAGACGTCATAGACGCCTGTCCCCCGGGGCCTCCGGCACAACACACACACACCTAAACACAATAACAATAACTGCCGTTCGCTACTAAGTGGCGGTAATGTCACAAAAGCACTTGTGCCATGCTAGGTGCACTTTGAGGCCACGTGAATGTCGAGGGCCCGCTGGCAGAAGGTCATGGAAGAGGCAGGTGCCATTGGTTGACAGACTGAGATGACTGGCAGATGCACCAACTGTGCTACCCACTGTGCCGAGTTTCTACCTTTTAGTCCACCGGCGCTCCGCTCGTTGTTGTGAGCGTCGCTCCTCTGCCCTCCGTTGTTGCTGGAGGGCGACTGCCTCCAACTCCCCAGTGGCGTCCTCCACAGAGGCCAATCTTAACATCGCTAGTACCGGTCATCAGCAAGTCCAATTAACTCCACATCCTGCTCTACCAAGTCAGTCCATTTCTTCTCTATCCCGTGTTTGATGTATGTTGCTACACCTATTCGTGAGAATGCAAATGACAAAACACTCGGGAGACTGGGCGTATAACAGTCGACGTTTCGGGAAATTGGCCTTCTCGTATGTATATGTTGAACTTCTTTCGCACCGTACATAGCCAACCGTGCTAATCGGAGGTGCGATTCCTTTGCATAGCGCGTGCATAGAGCAGCCAAGGGCCATCGTCCGAAACGTCGTCTATGACGTGCCTCGTCGTACGGCCACAGTGCTATTGACGAACGCTTCAGCGTTTGTTTTTGCTTAACCAATGTTGCTGAGATGATGCACGAACAGGAAAAAAGCCCGTCGGCTGACGGATGTGTAAAAAACAACACTCGGAGTAGGGCAGGAGAAATAGGGGGCGGAGGTTAGATGGGGGGGGNACGAGTGAGGGAGGAGGGTGGGGGGTGGAAGTTTGGATTGGGGGCCCTCACGAGCACGCTACCTGGACGCTGGGAGAGTATGGAAGGGGGGAAAGGGAAACAAAGAAGGTGGGGGGTGATGTCTGTTAGGCTGGAGAGGGGGGGCAGACGAGAGATTGAATGGATATACCCACTCCCCTTTCCTCGTGGCGTCAAGTCCCAAGGTAATAGGGTGGGGGTGGGGATTGGCGGAGTGGGGCTAAAGAGACTGCGTCGATCCTCTGCGGCGTGGAGAGGGGGGGCGAGAAGACCTGGAGAGAGAAGAGAGAGAGGAGAGAGAGGAGAGGAGAGGGAGACAATCGCTTTCCTTCTTGTGCCGCGTCCCAGAAGAATCGCAGGGTGTGAGTGGTGCTGAGTTGGCGGCGGGGGTGGCGGGGGGGGCTGGGTTTAGTTTGGGGGGCTATCTCGCTATTGACGCTCTCGCGACCCGCCACGTGTGAAGGTGAGAGAGCGAGAGAGCGAGAACGAGAGCGGTGTCTGTTGACACCCATCAGGGGAGCGGATCGATGCCCCGAATCGGCCGGTAACCGAAGAGCCCGCGCGCGATGCTCTCGGTAGCAGCAGCGGCGGCTTCGCTCATTGAGATCAGCTCCGAGCTGCTGCTGCTGCTGCTTCCAAGAGACTCCTCAATTATTTAACAACAGCAGCAGGAGCAGCATAACGCCGCGCCCTCCCATCACAAAAAGACCCCCCCCCCCGTGGTAGCCTCAACAGATTGTTGGGGCAAGTGCTGTTAGCGAGCACCTATTAAGGCCGTCACTACGGCACACGAAGGGGTCGGTGGCAAGCACCACGCCCGGCCACCGCTTGTCTCCCTAGCGGCGATGTTTACTATATAACGCACCAGGTACTCATTTAAGCTGAGTCGACCTAGGGGAGGTCCGGGACCGGTTCAGATAATTGTCACTGGTGTTTACCGTGAGCGCGAATCGAACTCGGGTTTGTAGCGCAGGGCGCTGACCGCTATGCTACCGCTCCCCATACAACGCCACACCCTCCCATCACACACACACATATCGCCACAACACACACACTGGTTCCTCTCCGCACCATCGCCATCACTATCCACGAATTGTCCCATCACAG
The DNA here is from genome assembly GCA_018977245.1 of Lethenteron camtschaticum. Lineage (NCBI taxonomy): Eukaryota > Metazoa > Chordata > Hyperoartia > Petromyzontiformes > Petromyzontidae > Lethenteron > Lethenteron camtschaticum. Next base: position 2,365,840 of record MU249617.1, on the reverse strand, counting down.
TAACTGCAGGTGACCTGGCTTCTAGCTATGCCACAAGTTTCTGATCATAATTTCAGTCAGGTCGGCGTCCCAGAACATGTTTCCAAACCCCGCACACCACATCCAGTATAGCTATCGCTATTGATGAAATAACAAAAAAATGTGTGAATGTTGTGGGTTTACTCTCTAACACACCGGTGTGCTGAAGTAGTATCTAATTGGCACGTTATGTTAACGTGACAGATCTTAATAATTACCTGCGTCGGGTGGTGGAAGGTTTAACGACACATTTATATTTACGTGACCTAACCCAAAAAAACCTTTATTATGAAAAAAAAGACAAATCTCTGTGCACATCGACTCGATCTCATCACGATCATCCGTTGCGTGTTCAACCTCCCTCCCTCCCTAATGCGTCATTTCAAGTTCGGATTCCTCCAGCTTAAATAAACATTTCTATCTCATTGCAAGTTCGTATTTACACCGTGCTCTGATGGAACCGGTCCGGACTGCTGGCTGTGTTGAACCATTGCTGCTGGATGATGCACTCTGAGAAAGAAGGCTGTGTGTGTGGTCAATTGGATGTTTAAAGAAAACTATTACTGGTAGGAACCTCTGGTTACACCAGCCCACAGGGGATTATTGTATCCGTCCGTCCGTCGTGCAGGGAGGGGCTGGGTGGGGAGGGAGGGGCTGGGTGGGGAGGGGAGGGTGGGGAGGAGCTAGGTGGGGAGGATGGGNAGGGGCTGGNTGGGGAGGATGTGGAGGGGCTGGGTGGGNAGGGTGGGAGGGGATGGGTGGGGAGGGTGGGGCTGGGTGGGGAGAGGCTGGTCATCCCGTGGTGCCCTTATAAAACTCAATGTTTAACCTACTCACGCCGGCTTATGCCCGCCTCACAATCGGAAATATTTGCGGAATGCACCACACCGCCGTTGACCCTGCCCATTGACCGAGCAACCCAACGTTCCTACCAGCTCCCTCCGCAGGAATGTGTTTAAATATCTGTCTGTGGCGATGCGGATACGTTGGGCTTCGGCACTGTGGCATTGGCGACAGAACGCGGTTCATTGGCGTCAGAACACGGTAGCCGATAGCGCCGCCTGGCGCACAGACAGTGCCTCTCAGCCTGGAGCCAACGCGCGCGCAGCCTATAGCACCTGGGACGCACGGTAGCAATCGGCTCTGTGGCTGTGATGAGCTCTAGACCTCGGTCAGGGCTCATCACCGAGACGTTTGCTGTTTGCAAAATCGACACCTGGGCTTTAATTTCACACTCCAAATGCGGCATGTTCACACATGGACGGCGAGCAAAAGGCGCAGCCCTGCAATTGTTTGTTGATGCCACTGATAGCGGAAGCACCTCCACTCCAGCGGGTATTTGGCCTACTTTTCCCGCCTGGCCAGATGTCTTTTAAAAGATGCGGGTCACCCACAGTGCATCCCACCACACGAGCCCTGCCTGCCCAGTTTCAATGCTGTATGTAGCTCGCCTTCAAAAGGCAAAGTCGTTACGTGCTGCACATGCCTGATGATTTCCAAACAGAGCCCCGTTGATTCGGGGGAACTGCACCTGAGACTCTCGACCCAGATAGCCCTGGTTCGGCCCAACAGTTTCAACAATGCGGAAACTTATTCAATCGGTTCCAGACTATCAGAACTGGTAAATCTATTCTCTCAAAAACGGTTCCCGGGTTACATGTCATTTGTGTACGTGGATATGAACACAGCCCTTTGTAAATCCGTGCTGTGATCCTTCCACATCATGTCAGTATGGGGCGTTGCATGCCCATACTTCATGCTAGTCAGCGCAGGTTTCAGTGAAGGGGGATGAATGTAGACTCATGATGTTTCTTCTTGGTTTTTTCGGTAAAGTCCGTAGAAGGGAATAATAAAATAATAAAATTACGTTTTATTTTATTATTCACTTCTAGTACTTTGAAAAAACCAAGAAGATTGAACCTTTTCAAAAATCACTGATGTGTCATCCTTGGCCGGGAATCGAACTCTGCTCTCCGGACTGGTAGCAGAGTCTAACCACATGCCACCACTCCTAGTGCCCCCCCCCCACCAGTCGTCTTAAGAACAGGAGGAGGAGGCGAGCGCCCTCTGCTTTGGCGCGGGGAATGGCGGCGCTGTTCGCACGCGGTGCCGGGCATCGGGGCGAGCCATGCGTGCAGAGGTCGCAACCGGGTACCCGATACCCGTACCCTACCCGATACCCGGCTACCCGTACCCGGCCGGGTACGAGTAGCCGTTTGCGACCCTGGTGCGGCCGGGTACGGGTAGGCCGTGAGTCACTGGTGAGTAACCGTTTGTCACTCATTTCGGGTAGGGTACGGGTAGGGAACGGGTACCCATTTGCGACCCTGGTGCGGCCGGGTACGGGTACGGGTAAGGAATCAAAACCCGTTTGCGACCTCTGCCGCGTGGTCGCCTGCCGTCTCTGCACGCGTGGACCCGACTACGAGGGCTGAACGATTTGTGGAAAATATCTAATTGCGATTTTTCTGACAGATATTGCTAATTGATTTGCGATTATTTTTTTAAGTCAAGCTTCAGTTGAACATTCACTGTGTAATAGATTTAAAACGTGTGATGGAGCATTGCCACATGATACCATCAAAATATGAACTGCTCTATATATTCTAATGCAAGGATGAGAACTTAAAATACATGAATTGCTTCCAACATGTATTTATTAAAAAGTTAATTGAAATGGAACAATCAAACATAGAACAATTGTTAAGTTAAATAAATAAAGTTATAATAATAAAATATAAAACAATTCCAATAAGACTTTTCAAATCGCAGCCTTTCCGATTTGTTAATCGCATTGTTTCAAATAGCGATTTCGATTTGAAATCGATTAATCGTTCAGCCCTACCGTCTACCCCCATCCTCCCTCCCCACACATAGCTCCAGCCGTGATCTGTGAAAACATCTTCCGTCACATCGTTCTGCCGGGGACCACAAGCTTGCCACCATTGTAATAGGCATTAGGCGACGTTTCGGGCAACGGTCCTACTTCTGGACAGCGAGAAACAATCCCTTTAACGGCAGAGGTGACCACGTGGCACGACGGGCGGCCACGTGATGCGCGCGGCTTTAAACGCCCCACGTGTGCGGCGTGCATCTGGATGGAGCGCCGTGGTGCCTGGGATGAGTGGGCTGGGCGGAGGATGGGGGGGGGCTGCTCCACCCTCCCCCCGCCCCCCCTTCCCCACCACCCCCGGGTCCGACAGGCCGGCAGCCAGCTCGGGCTCCTGTTAGCGTTTAGGACGCGGCGCACGGCATCCCGCGACGAGCCTTTATTTACGGAGCCGAGAGTCGCATCCGCTGCGGGCGAGAGAGGCGGCCAGGAGTAAGGGGCGGGTGGGAGGTGTGGGGGGGAGATGGGGCTGCGTGATGCCCAGTGTTAGGGGGAGCGGTGGTGCAGTGGTTAGCGCACAATGCATTTCTTGAACTGGCCTTGAGAGGGGTGGGGCTCAACTGTAGAGTGAGTGCGCGGGTCAAAATCGGTAAGTTGCGAGTTCAAATCCTGGTTGTGAATTGACTGGGACCTTCATCCTCTGGGTCGATAAAATAGGTACATTTTATGGGGAAGTCAAGAGTGGCTGTCCGATGGATTGACTCTCCCCGTCATAGAAACGGGTCCAGCACTGGCTGTGGGCTGTCAATAAGAGATGAAGACCGTCTCCTTGTTGAAATGGGCATGAAATACGGCAACCCGAGTTCGATTCTCGCTCACGGAAAACATCAATTATCTGAACCGGTCCTCGGTCCTAACTGAGATCGCTAGCACATCAGCAGCGGGGAGATAAAGCGCGGCATAGGCCTGGTGCGGGCCGAGCGTTAGGGGGGTTAGCCATAAGCTTGGTGTTGAGGGTGACATTAATTCGGCATACACTGATTACTGTCTCTGGTGGAATATTGTTTACAGAGACACAACGTCACACGTGACCATGTGGAGCTCCTCACTCCATTAAACCGGTTGGGAGAAGGGGATGGGCGATGTGGAGGGTGAGAAGGGGGGGGNTGGAGTAGAAGCGCCGAGGGGGCAGAGAGGGGGGGCACGTGGTGGGAGTGGGGGCAGAGACAAAATCTCGCGTTCCCACAAAACCCAGGCATTTCATAATGGCCATCTCTCCAGCTGGGGCGACGGCGCCCGGCGGTAGTTACTCAAATCTCGTGCTCGGGACGTCACGGAATGTTTTAATCGCTCGCCGGAAAACAGCAGAGACCAGAGGACCCCCCCCCAATCACCAATCAACCACCGGGACGAGGGGCCTGCCCCAACCGCCCCCCCCCCACAACATTTTAAGCCCTCTAAATCAACCAAATTGTCCTCAATGTAACATATTGTCCCAATTTGGCCGGGAGAGTATCAGTGGTTCAGGAATGCTGTCCCAGAGGACCCCTAAGTGATGCTTTTGTGACTTGGTCCGGCAATTCAAACCCCCTGCCCGTTTCCGCCCCCCCCCCCNATCCCTGCGCTTGGGACCCCTTCTGTCGGGAGTGGGGAGCCTACAAGCCTGTAATACCTGTTACAGCGCGTTGTGGCCACCCGATCAGGCAGTTCCATCCAGGCTCAGAATCTGAGTCTTTATTTATACTTCAGGAATCCAGATGGGGCGGGTCAGAACGTTACAAGCAACAATACAAAAACACGACAGACGTGCACGTTATAGAAAGGTAAACACATCACTTTAAAAATTATACAAATAAAACGAAATTATATTTTTTAAATCTTTTTTTTCAGAAGTAACCTGGCCACAAATAAAAGCTCATCAGCCTCGATCCTGATTGCCTTCCAGTCGATAAATAGGCCACGTTCACTCAAAAATGGTGCCGCGGTGCGAGATGTTAACGAACTCGCCTCGTATACAGGAGGTTGTGATTCGATTCCGACCCTGACGCCTGCTGTATATTTGGAGTTTGCATTTCTCTCCACGTGGTCGCGTGGACTTTTCTTTGGGTCGTCCGTGTTTTCTCTCCGCATTGGCTGCCTTGTATTTATACGGCAATCATTTATGGCCAGGTCGCTTCTGAAAAGAACTATATAGCTCAGTGGGCCTTACCTGGTAAAATAAAACATAGTTTATGGCTTTAAATTATCTAGTTTCGCTTGGCAACCTCTCTCGTACGGCTCCACAGGGCCGCCCGTTTTAAACAACGTGGTTTATTTTCCAGGCCCGTTTTTTGTCACTCCACTGCTGGATGAGGGTTTATTTTACCATACTTCACCACGCTAGTCGCTGTGGGTAGGTGGAGGGGAGCATAGCCGTGGGTGAGTCTAGCAGTGACGTGCGGTGAGGTCAATGGCTGGGGAGGCACTGGCTCGTGTCAGAGTCAGATTCACACACTGAGGGGGGCGTGGTCTCACGGAGGGGCGTGTTAGACACGTCCCCTCGGTGAGGCAGATGTGATAGCTGCCTCCCCTGGTGCTTTTTCATTGCAGTTTCATGACGAGACCAGCGAGCCTAAATATCTTTATACACATACGTGAAATAAGTTAGCTGGAGTATGGAAGGCGAGGACATGAAATGAAGGGGTCTACAAACATTACATTGGTGACATACTGAGATAGTAACAGGCACGCGCTTATTGCCCGCGCTCCACTCAGTTACTGAGGGGTTGCGCAATCAGGGGAGGCTGAGCTCGTCGCTGCCTCACCTCTCGTCTCTCCTGTATTTGCAGAGGAGCTCTGAAAATTTGGAGATTTTGACTATAAAAAATTGAATCGTAAAAATGAAGTTATAACACAGAGCAGTGAAAATCGTAATATGTATTTCATTTGATTATTCTTTTATTTCATTTTTAGTAACAGCTATTTTCATTGGAGTATGGCAGGTGAGGCTCTGCCTCCCCTGCCTCACCTGACCGCACGTCCCTGGAGTCTAGTACTGTACAACAAGAAACTTTGCTGCATCCAACCAAAGCATCTATCTCACACAAAACATCAACACTTATAGACATATCAACAAGTGTTGTATTTTTTNATTTAAAGCTTTCGTGACTGCAGGGATTCATATTCTTGGTTCTTTGGTAAAGTCATGTAGAAGGTTATTTTCTATAGGTGTTCACGTTTCTGCCAATAGTTCCTATTACCAAGAACGCATTCTCATCGCTATACAAGGTATGCCTGTACATTGCTATACATTACATTGTAATGTAATACTTTACATATTTGGTTCGGGTTAAGGACGTGGATGTTGTATGCCAAACTATTGTCATATATCCTCCACGACTACATTGTCACGCTGACACATTACTATTTATACACGTGCCAACGTATCGATCAGTTCCTGGCCGATAAAGCTCCCACAACCCTTCCCCACCCTCCTTCCCCTGCTTCTCGCTGGTGGCTTGAAACGTCTCGCGACGACATTTCTCTCAAACCGCTGCGAGCTGCATCAGGTGGTGCACTCTACGGCTGCATCAGCCGACTCTGCACTTTCAAGTACACGGCCGTGACGTCGCCAGATGCCATAGGACGGCCACGTGACCCTCAATAGGTCACTTCCCTCGATTGGCGATTCGGGGCCATATCTAATTGCAACACAGTGGCTCCGGTGACATGCGTGCCTGATGCGGTCATCCTCGCAAGCGGCGGCTTTGGGGCCGTCCGTAAATTACGTCACGCACCTGGGGGGGGGGGGGTCAGATATTTGTGACGCCGTGTGACGAAGGGGGGGGGGNTAAAAATCGTCCAAAATCGCGTGACGTCATTTATGGACGGCCCCTTTGGCTGATTACACTGGTCAAAAAAAAACATTTTTTCTGGCCTGGACTTTTGCAGCTGTTTTAGACTAATTTCAGGGTGCTGATTCCAAATCTGATCTCAGATTTGCTCTATCACATATCATTTTTATGCTATCGGCATACCCCATTTTCATTGATTTTACCCGAAATTAACTCTGTCACTTATGATTGCAAGTTGTTGCGAGTCAGTGACTGCTTTAGTGTTAAAATATGGTGCTGAATTTTTAGGATGGTGTGTTTATAATATCATTTTATGTAGATATCCACATTTATTTAATATTTCTCTTCTGCAGTTTTTATTGAAAATTCAATTTTTGATATCTCAAAAACCTGATGTGATAGACAAAAACTGATGCCAGATTTGGAATCAGCACCCCAAAATTACATTTAAACCGTTGGAATATCTTATGCCAGAAAAAGTGTGTTGACCAGTGTTATCGAACAAAGACGGTCACTACATCGCGCGCTTTTAGATGCACTTCTGCGGCCATCTGGAACGCTCTTCCTCCCGAAATTAGGAAGCCACTGTAGCCATGCAGTTTTAAATCACCTTGATTGAAAATTTCTTTCTTTAGAACTGATGTTTGTGTTAAGTTTTTTGTCCCTTCCCACGCACCTCTGATTAGCACGGTTGGCTACGTACGGCGCGAAAGAAGCGCAACGTACAATCGAGACGCTGTTTGTCCAAGAAGCCCCCTACACGACGCCTCTCGCCACTCGAGCTCAGCTCTGAGCCCCCTGCCCAATTTCGCTCACCGCCCTCTCCCTGTGTCGCCACTCGGCCTCACCACTAGGGGGCAGCCACCACTGGCAACTACCGCGTTGCCAGTGGCGCACACTCACGACTGAGAAACTCAACACAATCGACAATAACAACACCGTTTGTGTGTGTGGGTGGCCACTTAAAATGAATAAACTACACTATGTTTCATTTAACCAGGTAAGGCCCACTGAGCTATTTAGGTCTTTTTCAGAAGCGACCTGGCCACAAATGATAGCTCAACAAAGCTGCTTAGCACATGGAAATGTATAGTAGCAGCCAAATACTCTAAACGCATGTCGGTTCTAAATGCTAAATGCAAATTCCAAAAACACAGGCGTCAGGGTCAGTACCGAACCCACGACCTCCTGCATATCAGGCGACGGAAATAACATCTCAATATCATCATGAGACCTCCTTTGCCAGTAGCAAGATATCGTAATAGGTTTTTACCCTTTTATCTGGCACCAAAATGACACCTTTATACAAGGGATCATGTTTGCAATAACCACAACACAAGCAGTCAAAATGCAAACAAACTCTGATAATGATATGCACTGTCCTTGAAATTGATTGGTCCACACCCGAGACGGCTTTTCTTAGAGCCTAGTCTCCACTGGTGTTGGACCAGATGACGCCAAAAGACGTACAACTCAAAAACAGCGCACCATCAGAGTATTGAGAGCTCGGGGTAAGCATTTACATTAATAGATAGTAATAGGTAATAATACATCATTATCAGAGTTGTCTCTTTTTGTTTGCATTTTGACTACTTGTGTTGTGTTATTGCAAACATGACCCCTTGTATAAAGGTGTCAGTTTTTGTGCCAGATAAAGGGGTAAAAACCTATTACTAACTCAATATCAATCCCCGTTTGTGATGGCTGGTCCCTCCACACGTCGAACGCGGTGCACCAACGATCGCGACGCGCGTTTGACGGAAGCCAAACTTCCCATACGCCGGTAACCTCGTCAAGAGCGACGCACATTTCATCTCGACACACCTGCGAGGGCACCCCAGTGGCAGCTGTCTCCTTGTGGGCACAAAATGACGTGCCACATCTGGCCTGCGGACGAGCATTAGCCAATCATTAGGGGGGCGATTATTTCTGCCGTGTGGAATCCTATCGGTGATTTAAAATAAATGGGCAGGCAAATTCGCCTCGCTGGGGTTCAAGATCTGGCGTCCGCGGGGACTCGCACCACGCGCCACTCGGTGAGGGGCGCAGGTGGTCGTGGGGGCTCGTGCGACCGCCGCTTTGTCAATCCGCTGCTGGACGGACGAAGGTTCGGTCGCGTGGGGGTTATTTGACCATACTTCACCACACTGGTGAGTAAAGGTTGGTGAAGACTATGGTGGCGGGAGATGGGGAGCCCAGGAGCGTGATTTGTATTTTACCAGGTAAGGCCCACCGAGCGATGTAGCTCTTTTTCAAAAATGATAGCCAAACGAAGTGGCTTATCACGTGGAAATGTATAGTAGCCAACGTGGACGGAAAACACGGAGGACCAGAAGAAAAATCCATGTGACAACGGGGAGATAGACATGCAAACCCTAAACATACATCAGGCATTAGGACCGTGATCGAACCCACGACCTCCTTGTATGCCAAGCGAGAACATTACATCTCCCCACCGTGGCACCCGTTGGAGAAGAGACTTTTCTGCTTACCACCGCCTGTCTCCCTTGATGCCCTGGGCCTCCTATTCCACCTCCTCGTATTACTCGCCGACAAACTGGGACAAGGATCGATTTAGACGTCACTCGCCACCGATGTTAGCCATGTTGGCCGCGCCACCACTCCCCACAGTGCCACATGTCGTCACCAAAGAATATCATTATCCCGCTTGGCTCCAGGCGCTATTGGCTCACAAAGCAGCGCGTCTCTTGGCGGCAGTCCACGTGAACGTTGGGACTTGTCCCGGCGCTTATCGTCGTGTGCCCGTGGGTGTGTGTGCGCCGTATGCGAGGCTGTTGACACACACGCTCATCAATAGCCCTGTCAACTCCGTCTGGGTAAAGAGCCTAGGGCCGAGTTTTAAGCAGGTAAGTTTGTGCTCTGGTGAGTGCTGTCCTGACTGGGACCACGGACAGAAGACAGAAAAAGATCTCCGTGTGCCTTGAGGGGTACTGGTACACAAGGTGTCCGTGCATCAATTCATCCATCAAGCCAGCGTAAAAACAATGTCCTTATTTACCATGCGGAAGCTGCTCCGATTAGCACGGTTGGCTACGTACGGTGCGAAATAAATTCAACATACATACTGTGCATGCATGCGGCGGTGGTGTAGTTGTTGGCACACTGGCGTGCAGGTTGAAACAAGGGTGCAGGTTTTTTTCAACCCCCTTCCACCACATGTTCAACCAGCAGCGTCAAGGGTTCACCGCAGTTCAGTCGATCGGCGGGTGTCGCGTGTCGTGGGGTAAAGTGTGGGTTGCTGCTTCCTCTTAAAGAAAGGCCGGCTATGGCGCGGAGGAATGGCCAAACATTGGCAAGCAGGGCTCTGTAGAGCTCCCGACAACAAAAACAGTTAAGAATAAGTATAACCCGTAAAAACAAAGTTTTTCACTATAAATCCTTTATATGCGTGGCGGCTAGAGTCCTCTCGTCCTCTGGCTTGAGATGGCTGCCACCTATGGGTCAGATGATTGTCTGCAGTATTAAGCAATTGGTAATTAAATATTTAATTGTTTTCCCTAAACAGTGTAAAATTTTGGAAAAAAAATTTCACGAACATTAATTGTCTCGCACAAGAGTCTGTGCAAAATGTCAGCTCGATTGGATCACGGAAGTGGGTTAAAAAACGACCGAAAGATTTGCATGGTCGTAAGCAAGCAAGCACGCACACAAGCACGCAAGCAAGCAAGCGAACTTAATATAAAGGATTTAAAAAGGAATAAGTTTTCGCCTCTCTGGCAATTAGGAGGTGTTAAGATATTCAACACCAAATATTTCAAGGCATCGAGTCTGCATTAACCACACATGCTTGTGGTAAATATGCAAACAAATACGTTGATAACACTATGTAACAATTTTTGTTCCTGGGTAATAAGTGTTATTTCGTAATTGTTATGCCTAAAAGTATAAAAACTGCTATTATTCCCCACAAACTTTGCTTTTGTGACCAGGACAGTGATATTTAGAAATTGATATTTTCAATGACAAAACGGCGAATTTGTGTCTTTTCGTTCACATAAAGTCAGAAAAAAACATATGAATCAAAATTAACATGTATTTATCTAAATAATTACAAAATTACTATAAAAGATTTAGAAGTGAGTAGTTTTTCGAGATTTACGATTATACTGTAAATCACTTTCACAAATTAGCCCCCAAATGTAGTCTCCCATCATATTCTCGTTATACTGTCCTTGGTAGCGGCGTTCAAAGTCCAGTATATCCTGGTAGAAGCGCTCGCCTTGCCATCCAATACGCTCCCATGTTTTCCTTGATGAGCATCAAGGATATGGACTTTGAGGGACATCCTACAGCCCATTGTGCCATAGTTCTTCACCAGTCTCAACCAGCTCACATAGTTTTCGACCTTCGACAAAGCTGTCCCAAGCGCTTTCTCCTTACTAGCGGGGAATTCTTGCACTCCAGGATCTTCTATATCTGTGGTCAAGTTCAAGTTCATTTATTAGGTATAGCCGTGTGAGCCATTCGGCTTTGAATCGGGTGCAACCGCAACAAACAAAAACATAACAAAAAACATCTTAAAGTGATATGATGTGCAAACAGAAAATCCAAGAAAAGACAGCAAAATATTCAGAAAAAACACCGACACCAACTGTGTGCAAAAATCCCAGTGGGATGCAAGTCAAACAACCAACAACAACCACAAGACAACTTAGATTAAGGCCATCAGTCTCACTCTGTACTAGAACAAACAAACATGGTTAAACCAATACACTTTTCAAAATCACCAAAATAAAGCCATGAAAGCAAGGAAACAGTGATCATAGGAACTGTGACAGAATTTTCACAATAAATGGCATAAACAACATGTACTACCAAAACCCTGCAGCCATAGCTGGCTGCATGAGTCACTCCACAACAGCAGAGCATCAATCGGAGTATTATAATTTTTAATGCACCTTTAAGATCAGCACACTAAATCAAACAGGTCATACTTTGTAGCGATCATCGGAGTGAAACATTTTATTTTAGGCCACTGAATAGCACTGGCAGCTAGGGGTGTACAACTCCTCTAGAGCAGTTTTGAGTGAAGATCTCATAGGTAGTGACTCAAGTTTCAATTTATTGGCGACAGCATTCCAGACCCTGGGGGCATCAATAGCAAAGGCCCTTCCTCCAGTATATGTACGGCAATAGGGAATATGAAGATGGTAAATGAGTGTAGACCTTAGGTCAAATTTGTTCTTTGAAACAGAGAGGAGATCCAGCAGGTAATCTGCGGATTTTTTTGTAAGTCATCATGAATAAATAAGATCTGGTGCACAAGCCGTCGAACATTCAGAGATGTTAAGTTTGACCCAATGTAGAATCACAGTGGTGAGTCCTATATGGGGAGTTCAATGCAAATCTTAAGGCCAGTATACATTGAGTCAAGCTTCTTCAGTAAGTACTCCGACGAAGACACCAGCTTTGACCTCTGCCTCAGACAGCTTAGGGAAGAAGTCTTGAAGGTACTTGAAGGCTGCCGACTCCTTATCTACAGCTCTGACAAATTGTTTCATAAGACCCAATTTGATGTGCAGTGGTGGCATAAGCACCTTCCGGGGGTCCACCAGTGGCTCCCACTTGACGTTGTTCCTCCCCACAGAGAACTCGGTCCGCTGTGGCCAGTCCCGCCTGTGGTAGTGCGCCTTGGTGTCCCTGCTGTCCCGAAGGCAAAGATAGCAGGGAAACTTGGTAAAACCGCCTTGGAAACCATCAGGAATGCCACCATTTTGAAGTCTCCGATGACCTCCCAGCCGTACTCATCATACTTCAAGGCGTCCAGCAAGGTCTTGATGCTGTGTCATTCTCTTTGAGGTGCACGAGGAGTCAGGGGAAGAGACGGGTACTTGTTACCAGTATGGAGAGCTTGAGGCTCCTGGATGAGCTGTCAATGAAGAGGCGCCACTCATTCTGGTTACAGGCGATTCGATTGCCTCAGACTGGTCACATTGTGGCAGAAGCAGAGCCCCATCTTGACGGGTGAAGAAGCTGCAAAACTGTTGGTGACGCTTCCCTGATCTGCGACTTGCACACTTTCATACAACAAGTTCCACTGCTTGAGCCTAGATATCAAAAGCTCGGCATTGGACTTGGTCGGATAGTTTTGTTGTCATACACAATTCATGAATAGCTTAATGATCCAATCGGTGAATATTACTGACTGTGACACGCGTATCATAAACACGTCCATATGGGACGTAAGCGGAAAAGTGTGCAAGAATCATGGAGAGGTGTGTGCTGGGAATTTCACTCACAGCCTACCAGCAATGAGGTATCTTTATACCACGCTCTTAAGACCACCCTCTGTACTCACTCTTACAGCACCATCAAGATCCAACTTTATATCTCAGATCTCTCCCCTGAATGATCTCCCTCTCCTCCATCCTTCACAGTGCAATTCTTATTACATATGTAGGGTACTGTACATGGCAAGGGTTATAGTGGGATCAGTGGAGATGGGTCGAAACAGGTGGAGGGTACTGTATGAAGAAGGTTCGAGAAGGGAAGTAGAAGACGGTAGAGTCTTCGGAAAATCTACCGGGGGAAAGTGCTGGAAGTTACCAGGTCGTGGCCGAGCGAGTATATAAGGGGAGGACTGTTCGAGATTAATCTAGTGGGAACCACCGGGGCTGCAAATAGTCATAGCCTTGTGAACATGTTAGTCGTACACTCACCTTGTAAATACGTTACTGTAAAATCGTCTAGAAAATGGAACCTTCGAGGAGCACCTAATGAAGATGAGCCACCAACCCCAATGGCGAGAGTGGAGCCGGACCACGTTGGCGGCCAAGTTCCCGACGGAGGTGAGGCCCCACCAAAACCCAAGAACCAGCATTGCCGGACAAAGAAATTTGTGGCAGCTGTCGGACTGGACCACCTTACTCAGTGGTGGATCGACTGGTGATGGTGAAGAGAGAGGAAAGGGAGCAGGTGCGCGGTTGGAGCTGGAGCCGCCGCTGCCACTGACCACGCGGAGAGAGAAAAGACCAAAGGCAACAGCCGCCACTTCCCCTCATCGAGCAGCAGGTGGGAACCGATCAATCGGCAAACCATAACTGGAAACTGCGCTGCAGACTCAACACCTTGAAGGAGGACGGATTCATCAAAATATTTGAAGCAGCCGTCAGTCAGCTGATTGAGTGACAAAGAAGCACTACGAACGATGCCTACGGTGTTATGACAGAGCGCTAACGGCCTTTTTACGATCCCAAAATTCACCGCGCCACACTACAAAAAGCTTGTGAAGGGATGGCTGAGATTTTCTGCCCTCTGTCCAGCGCAAGGCAGTGATTTTCGGCCCAGAGAAGGGGAGAGAGCGAGCCACCGATGGCTTATAGAAGTGCCCGGGGCGCGCTGGTGGCAGAGCAGCTACGAAGCCTCCTCCATCAGAACGGAATTACGCGGCTTCTGCCAGCGTCAACAATTCTGTCCGGAAGACCAAGAGCAATTCGCACGCTTCCACTGCGGTTTTTAAACTTCTGGCGTGGAGGTCGAACACCTCCACCATCTCCTTGTAGACGCCCTGCAGGGATCCTCTTTTTGCAGGCGGAATCTGGTCAAACACTGCCAGTGCGGAGACGCCCAACACGTATTGTCCACTTCAGTGCCCGGGCGGCCGTCTCGAACCGGCGACGAAAGCGCGCCATTCTCCCGATCTAGATGCGAACCTCTGCATCGCGCCCAGCTGGTGGCTCAATCCTGGTCCTCCCCCCGCGGCTGCCTCGGCTGAGTTTCGGGCTGAATCTCGCTCCCGCCCTGTGCCATTGCCACTTCCCGGTCAGCTACTCTCGCTGCGCTCCAGTCGTTCATGTCCCCCGGTTGCTGCTGTGTTGGCGGATATCGGGAGGACAGGCCAGTGTTTTATCCCGGGTCCCGCGCGGGACGCACGGTCGGCGCGTCGCTGGTGCTGCTCCATCTCTGATAGCTGCTGCGGAGTGCCGGTCTGGGAGGCTGACCGTGCTCCCGTCCCCTCGCTGGGAGGTGGTGCGACATCAGGACTCAGCCAACGAAGCAACGCGGTTACTGCCTCCAGCAGCTGATCCATCCACCGATCCCTAGAGGATGATCTGCGGCGGCGGCGGTGCTGGGTCTGCACTGCCGGGTTGGTGGAGGTGCCCACACGGGGCGAGCAGCTGCCTCGGATGAGCTGGGGGACGAATCCTGACTCAGCGGTTCCGTTTCCGAGCAATTCTCGTTTCCTGGCACCTAGAGCGTCTTCTGGCTGAGTCTCCCCCTTGGGATCTTGCGTCGGCTGAGGAGAGACATCCACCGCTGCCACCAGATGAAGAGGAGTCGGAGAATGGTTAAGCACTTCTTTATTCTTCAAACCACAGCCACACTCGTTCCTCAAAACCAAACCCGAACACGCGTTTACAGCCCCTTTTAAACCCTCCATCTCCGCCCTCCTCAATCCACATCTCTGTCTCGTGTGCCAAGTCCGTGTGACCCCAGTGCCCTTTAATCCTTGACCCCCGTCTAGTGCATTCCCGTGCGTGTGATTGGTTTGTGCTATGTTGAGTGTGGAGATTGTGTGTCTGTGTGGTGCGATTGTGTGAGGATGGCTCGGACATCCCCTACACAAGTTTTAAATATTTCAGAACGGGCAATTACACTGCGAGAAGGGACGGTAATTGCGCAGATATCCCAGCGATGGAGATTTATGAAGATGCAGTTGTACCGGGGATACAGGAAGAGAAGGATGGGATAGGGCGAAGAAATCATTAATGGAACCCTGAGTTGACTCAAGGTCAAAGAGACCGCCTTAAAAGTCTCCTAGAATTTGGAGACGTTTTCAGTCAGGGCCCATATGATTTGGGTTGCACGGATTTGATGCAGCACCATATTGAAACGGTAAATGCTCAATCCGTTAGACAGAATTCATATAGAGTCGGACCAGCAGAAAGAGAGCAGATCAGTAGAGCTGGATGTTACCAGGGCATGGTCGAGCGGGTATATAAGGTGGGGCGAGGCCCACGATCGGGCCTGAAGGACGACTACAGGTGGACGACATCGGGCCGACTGTTGGAGATTGACATGGTGGAAACCATTAAGACAGACTTCCGAGATCTACATGGTGGAAACCATTAAGAAAGACCGTTCGAGATTAATCTAATGGGAACCACCATGGCTGCAGATAGTCATAGACTTGTGAACATGTTCACCTTGTAAATACGTTACTGTAAAATAAATCGTCTAGAAAATGAACCTGCTCAGGAGCTTCTTTACACATCTAAAACAAAGCCAAAGATCCCTCGTATAGACCTTAAACTGCTGGCAAGTACTGTTAGCAAGCACCTATGAAGGGCAACATGGTACACCTATGAGAGACTGGTGTG
Source organism: Lethenteron camtschaticum (assembly GCA_018977245.1). Classification (NCBI taxonomy): domain Eukaryota; kingdom Metazoa; phylum Chordata; class Hyperoartia; order Petromyzontiformes; family Petromyzontidae; genus Lethenteron; species Lethenteron camtschaticum. Next base: position 2,349,818 of record MU249617.1, on the reverse strand, counting down.
TCCAGGACTGCGCCCGGCCGCCTTTGTCTCCCAATCCACCGCCTCAGCAGCCGCCGTCATTCAGAAGCAGAATATTTATCGTGGAGAAATCCGATAAGCTAAAAGCTCTTTTTCACACATGTCTCGTAGGGGTGGTCAAAAAGTTACAACAATAAACAATACAAAACACGATAGGAGTACAAAGCTAAAGCCCACGAGCGAATGGCTCTTTTTCAGAAGCGACCTGTCTACAAATGATAGCTCAACGAAGTGGCTCAACATGTGGGCATTTATAGCAGCCAAATAATCGAGTGGCGGCGATGCAGAGCTTTGTACCAAGCTAGGTGCACTTGGCGGCAAATAGCTACGAGTCTCGATCCGAACCTCCCAGCGGCTTTAACCCTGTCTCGCCAGTCAATTCCTCGCGGCCGGGTGGTGAACTGTTGATGATATAAACAGATTTCGATTTAAAGCTTTCGTGACTGCAGGATTCATCTTCTTGGTTCTTTCGGTAAAGTCACGTAGAAGGGAAGTAATAAAATAATAAAAATAAAACATAATAAAACAATTCTCACGACGTTTCGGCTACAACGCAAGCAGCCGTCCTCAGGTGAAAACCAGGTCCGTCGAGGCGACAAAGGAATTCTTTGTCAATGCGCCCAGCTTATATATATGCTCCAAGCTCGTGTGCTGTTTCATTCAGACTCTGTCGCCTCGACGGACCTGGTTTTCACCTGAGGACGGCTGCTTGCGTTGTGGCCGAAACGTCGTGAGAATTGTTTTATTATGTTTTATTTTTATTATTTTATTACTTCCCTTCTACGTGACTTTACCGAAAGAACCAAGAAGATATAAACAGAATCAGTATTTATACTGAAGAATCCGGTGAGCTATGAAGTTATACTGGTAGGAACCTCCTGGTTACACCAGCCTACAGGGGATTGTGTCCGTCGTGCAGGGAGGGGCTGGGTGGGGAGGGAGGGGCTGGGTGGGGAGGGAGGGTGGGAAGGGGCTGGGTGGGAGGGTGGGCTGGGTGGGGGTGGAGGGTGGGGCTGGGTGGGAAGGGGCTGGTCATCCCGTGGTGCCCTTATAAAACTCAACGTTTAACCTACTCACGCCGGCTTATGCCCGCCCACACAGTCGGCCATATTTGCAGAATACACCACGCCGCCGTTGACCCTGCAGGCCATTGACCGAGCAACCCAACGTTCCTACCAGCTCCCTCCGCAGGAATGTGTTTAATGTGAAGTTATATCATACATGAGAGTCGTTGGTGAAAAGTCATGTATGAACCTGCCAAGATAAAATAACTGCGATAAATTTTAAATCCATATGGTAACCTATAACGGTATAAAAGACCGTTCAATACTCATTGATCGTAAACAATGCGGTTTCCTAGAGTAACCATCGCGTTCGAACACATTACGTCATGCACACAGCGGCGTCCGTTGAATTTTTCTTATTTNTTACACTTACTAGCTAGATAGGATACCTCACAAAATGGACAATTGATTAAACATTGATTTTCATTTTTCATGCTTTTATTTCTCAGAACCATGTTGGGTCAGGCAAGGGGGCGGTAAAGAGTAGCCACATATTATTTGGTTCTTTCGTTAAAGTCACGTAGATAAAAATAAAGTGAATAAAAAAACACTAGTTTTTTTTGATTTATGATTTTTACTTTTATTCACGTTATTTTTTTCTATCTGCGTGACTTTACTGAAAGAACCAAAGAATATGAATTCTGCAGTCACGAAGTTTTAAGGGCCGTCCATAAATGACGTCACGAACCTAAGGGGGGGTCAGACATTTATGACGATGTGTGACGGGGGGGGTTAAGAAATGTGACGTCACATAAAAATGCGCAACTTTAAATAATATAGACAACACGTTCTACTTAATTAGACTTTTTAATGTTTTCTCCTACAACATCAGAGTGCAGTGCCACATTAAATACGCACTACAATGACAATAGTTTAAAGCGATTTGAAGCTTGTTTTATTTTTGTGGGTGGGGGGGGCAGAGCTTTGTGACGTCATATTTGAGGGGGGGGTCTGACTTTTTGTGACGCCGTGTGACGAGGGGGGGGTCAAAAATCGTCAAAATCGCGTGACGTCATTTATGGACGACCCCAAAGTGAATCAAATCAAATAAAAAAACACGAGTAAAAAAACACGAGTGTTTTTTTTATTTGATTCACTAGTGTTTATTATTATTTTATTTTTATTCACTTTATTTTTCTATCTGTGACTTTACCGAAAGAACCAAAGAATATGAATTCCCGCAGTCACTAAAGTTTTAAGTCTAAAGTAGCCACACAATTAGAGAACCACATTGCCCGAGTGGCGGGGGGTGGGAGATTTTCTCCCCTTAGCAAGATGGCGACCGTCTGCAACGTCCCTGCGGGTGACGTCACGCCGCTATCCGCAAGCGTCAACAACATTGCAAGAATTCTAGACTTGAAGCTTTCGTGACTGCAAGGAATCATATTCTTAGGTGTTTTCGGTAAAGTCACGTAGGTAAAACATCAAAATTAATAAAAATATTTTTATTCGGTAAAGTCACGTAGGTAAAACATCAAAATTAATAAAAAATAAAATTTAGAAATAATATTTTTATTCGGTTCATCACGTAGTACATCAAATTAATAAAAATATATTTTATTTTTGATGTTTTTATGACTTTCGAAAACACCTAAGAATAACATTGCAGGAACGCCGCTTTACATTCCCTATCGCGAATAAACGCGGCGCGCGCTTACGACGAATCCGATTGGTCGAAATCGGCGGTTGTGGCTGAGCCGTAGCCAATGGGACACGGCGATGGGCGTGGCTTGGCTAATGCGTTCTAGGTAATGTGAGTGAGGCCCACACGTGGTTCCGGGTTCGCTCTGAGTGTTTCTCTTCTCTGTTGAGTGTCAGCAACAATGTCCAGCGGCACCGTTCAGGCAGCGCGGTAGGAGAGCAGGAGGGGGAGCTGCGGGGCCGAGAGCGCAGAGAAGAAGCCCCTCAAGCCGTGCTGTGCATGCCCGGAGACGAAGAAGACTAGGGACGCATGGTGAGGCTCGCCGGGGGGAGCGAGGGGATTGGTCTCGGATGTTGTATCTGGATGGGGTCTCCCCTTCACGGCAGTGATCTCTCCCCTGTTATCTACACTTGCGTTTCTGAGAGCATTCGACTGCTAAAATGTCCACATGATAAGCCACTTTGTTGAGTTATCGTGTTTGGTCAGGTCGCTTCTGTAGGAGAGCTGTATAGTTCAGTGGGCATTAGCTCGTAAAATAAAACCAACTGTGCTCATTCAGCGGTGTCGTGGGTATCATCTGCCAGTTATCTCAGACAACCGATAGCACCTGGGTCTGTCCCGTTACCTCCTGGCGACAGCAGCGACAGCCACAAGGTACACCTAGCCTGGCACAAGCGCTCTGCTGACGTCACCGCGGCTTGTGTTGATGTCCTATCGTGCCATGATTGCGGGTGATGAAACGTGTGTGTGTGTGTGGGGAGCGGTAGCGCTGTGGTTGACGTGCTATGTGTGACCTCTGCAACCCGAGTTCGATTGCCCTCACAGTCAAGCATANTCAACAAATGCCTGAACCGGTCCTGGGCCTCCGCAAGGTCCACTCGGCCTGCAATGAGTCCCGTACCTGGTTGCTCTGTGGGCTTGTCTCGTAGCCGCGACTGGCAGTGCCTGATGTGTCAATACCCGAACTGTGTGGCAGCACATATTGTGTGGTGGGGTCTACGGTCCTAACCCCAACGCAGCTTTGTTTTTATTCAATAAACTATTTAAACGATGTTTATTTCACCAGGTAAAGCCCATGAGCTATATAGCTCAACGAAATTGCTCGTGTGGAAATATATAGCAGCAAATACTCAAATGTGGAAGACCCCGAGTAAAATCCACGCAAACTTCAGATATACAGGCGTCAGGTCGGGCTCGAACCCACAATCTCCTGTAGACCAGCGAGGTAGTTAACATCTCGGCACGCGGCGGAATGTGACCGAGACGCACGTGGCCTGTGTCACTAACCCCACGTGCCCAGTGTCCCCTGCCTCTCCATGTCAATGTCCCCGTGCCCTTCTTGCGTGCGTCTCCATTTACCCATGGAGTTCCTGTGCCCTCGGGCGCAACCCTTTGCTTAGCCAGCAAGGTCCAGCGAGATCGGGCGCATACGGCTAATTTTGTCCACAACGTTTTGCCACGTGGTTGTGTACAGTCCGCGTGGCTGTGAAGTGGGACTGATGGTGAGTGGGGAGATGGTGAGAATTCAAGTGGTGACCCCCACTCCAGCGTCGTGTGGCTTCACGGCTGTTTCATGTTTGACCTTGGGGTGACCTTACCTTCCCGTTCAGCCCGACTCTAGATGCACTTACTATGGTAATGGCAACACCGCTAATGGTGTAAAGCAGTAGTTAACGCCTGTGCCTCACGGCAAGAAGGACCTGAGTTCGATTCCTGACTCGGGCGCCTTTGTGCGTGGAGTTTGTACGTTCTGTCCTCCAGTTCTGTATGGGTTTCCTCCGGGTTCACCAATTTCCTCACATCACCAAAGCATCCCAAGTTCTGAAAATCACCTGCAAATTACTGAATTGGGAGTACACACTGCAACAGCAACATTGCCCTCGACTGCAAAAAACGTGGCAGGACCCTCCTTAAAAAGAGTCTCGAGACTCGGGCTTTCTTGGGTAAACAAGCTTGGTAGTAATGAGTATAACATAGCACGGGTTCACTCACTGCGTTAGTCTTGTAGGGTCGGCCAACCTACGGCTCTTTAAGGACTCATACTCTTAGGTTTTTTCGGTAAAGTCACGTAGGTAAAAAATAAATAATAAAATAATAGAAATAAAATAATAACGTTGAGTTTTATTTCTATTATTATTTCTATTATTTTTATTATTTATTTTTACCTACGTGACTTTACCGAAAAAAACCTAAGAGTATGGATCCTTGCAGTCACGAACGCTTCAAATCTTTAAGGACTGCATTGCAGCTCTTGATATATTGAGTTTTTTTTTAAGAATTCGCTAAAGATGGCTCTTCCAGTTATTTTGGTTGCCGACTCCTGACGATAGTTTTCCCATGGAAGTCCAGTTTATCATGGAAGTCCAGTTTATCATGGGAGTCCAGTTTACCATGGGCAGGGGTCAGCAACCTGTGGCTCCAGAGCTGCCTGTGGCTCTTTAAGGACTGCCTCGTGACGTTATTTATTAAGTACCACCGTCTCGTGTTCACATATTGAGTTTGTTTTACTGGTAGGAACCCACTGGTTCCACCAGCCCACAGGGGATTATTGTGTCGTTCTGTCGTGCAGGGAGGGGCTGGGTGGAGAGGGCTGGGTGGAGGNAGGGGCTGGGTGGGAGTGGAGGGTGGAGAGGGCTGGGTGGGAAGGGGCTAGGTGTTGAGGGTGTGGAGGGCTGGGTGGGGAGGGGCTGGGTGGGAGGGTGGGAGGGCTGGGTGGGAGGGTGGGGAGGGCTGGGTGGGAGGGGCTGGGTGGGGGGTGGGAGGGTGGGGCTGGGTGGGAGGGGTTGGTCACCCCGTGGTGCTCTTATAAAACTCAACGTTTAACCTACTCACGCCAGCTTGTGCCCGCCCTCACAGTCGGGCATATTTGCGGAATACACCACGTCGCCGATGACCCTGGCTATTGACCGAGCAACCCAACGTTCCTACCAGCTCCCTCCGCAGGAATGTGTTACCGAATTCGAAAAAAATGGCTCTTGTTATTTCGGTTGCCGACAGGCAGGAGTGCGTGACAGATGACAGCAGTACAAGCTAAACTAAACTATTTTTTATTTTACCAGGTAAGCTCACTGAGCTATATAGCTCTGTTTCAGAAGTGACCAGGCCACAATTCTTGCTCAACAACGTGGAAATGTTGATTATAAACGTGGAGGAGAAACCGGAGGACCCCGGAGAAAAGTCCACAGACCACGTGGAGAGAGAACATGCAAACTCCAAATATGCGTTAGGATCAAACCCACGACCTCCTGCATACCAGGCTAGGTGATTAACATCAAGCCAGTCCGCATTGGGAGCCTCGGCGACAAAGTAAAATTCCCGCTCACGGCCTACACCAGTGGCGATTATCTGAACAAGGTCCCGGGCCTCCCTAGGTCGGCTCAGCTTCAAATGACTAACCAGTACAGTGTGTGAACATCACCACTGGCGAGATAATGGCGGTCGGGCGTGGTGATTAGCCACCTACACCCTCGTGTGCTGTGCTGGCCTTCATACGTGCTCGCTATACAGCACTTGCCCCAACAGTCTGTCAAGGTTATACGGAGATCTTTGAATGCATGTTGACTTCTTTCTCACTGTAGGTAGCCAACGTGCTAATCGGAGGCGCGTGGGAAGGACAACAAACTTAAGACAAAAAGCAGTTTTAAAGAAATGAGTTTTGAATCTAATATCATCGTGTAGTAGTGTGCCCTCTCATTGAGTTCGGTGGTGATAGTGGTGGCAGCCGTGCACCTGGCCTGTGATCCACCTGTGGAGGCGAGGGTTGGTGAATCACACACAGACGTTGTAAAACTCCCTTCCCGTTGGCGTTGACCAGGGAAAAGGTAGGACAGCAGATGAACTAATCGCCATTAGTTTCCGCCTGGGGATTACGTGTTTCCCCCTCGCACGTGTGGGTTTTCTCTGGGTGTGCTCCGGTTTCCTACCACTCGTATAAACAATCATCATTCACTGGCTGAAAAACAATCTTAAAATAAAAAAAATCCAGGACCCTCCTGAAAACGAGTGCTACGACTTGGCATGGCTGTCCTGGATAAATAGGGAAAACTACGTAAATTACAGAGCTTTTGCTCCTTTAGAGTCAACGTGTTAGAATTGACGCTCGAGCTGGTGAATGGGTTTGAAGCGGGGTGTTCGTCCTGGCCCCCTCCCTCCTTGCTCACATCTCAAGCTACGATTGCGTTACCTCCTGCAGAGTCACGCACCAAAAATACCGGCATTGCCCAAGTGGCAATTCTAAATCGGGGTTAGGTGCAGCCGGGGTGGACCCTGTTGTTATGGTGTTACCAGACTCTCGTGCCACATTCCAATGGCTACTGGGGTAGTAGGCTGGTCCCATGTTCCTGATCGGGGCCTTGGTGGGCTCAGCCCGATTCCCGGCATGGCCTTGACTTGACCCAGCAGGTGCCAAGTAGGCCCTGCGCCCTATTTAAAGTGGGCCGAGTAGTCCATTTTATCCCGGGCTGTCATCATAAATGGTCGTGCCAACACGGGATTGTCGATATGTGTGTTGAACTTTTTTTGCACCGTATGTAGCCAACAATGTTTAATCGGAGGTGTGGTGGAAGGGCAAGAAACTAAACACAAAAAGCAGTTCTTACGAAATTAGTTTGCAATCTTGATTCAAAAGTGTATAGCTCCAGTGGCTTCCTAGTATCGGAACGAGACGCTGTGCGACAATTGAATTGCATGTTTAACAATCAAAAACTGGGGAAATGTATCAAATTAACCGACTTTGGTGCGATAACATTCAGCCTCTTTTGTCAGTCCACTGCTGGATGCAGGCCCTCCCCACGCCGTGTCAGGCACGGGCCTTGACATACTTAGCCAATCTAGTGAGGGTGGGGAAACAGAGGGTTCCCGCACCTACGATATACCACGGTTGGCTATGTACAGTGCGAAAGAAGTTCAACATTCATACACGTGTAGAGAAGTTCCCACGGACGCACTCAGAGACGGAGGTATGTTACGGGCTTTCGCCAAGGGTTTATTAAAGGTGAACAATAACTCCAAGGGTACACAACTCCATGGGCTAGGGGTCCTACTCTGAGTCCGGGTCCCTGCCCAGCTAGCTCCGGTTTCTCTCTCTCGTGTCGGATCGGACTCTGCCGACTCCACCGACCGGAGAGAGAAGCACCTCTACGGCTACCACCGCTTCTCCCCAGACTCACCACTTGATCCCTCTCTCTACCCTGGTTCCCTCTTCACCCTTCTTACTCTACCCGTTCCCACAGTGACCCCGCTTTCATCACGGGGTCTCCCTTAAGTACCCTAGGAGACGTGACGTCATCACACTGAACGGCACACCTGACGTCACGTCCCCATTTTACTCCTCTACACACGCAAAGGTTACAGCATGACAATGGATTTGACCACTGCCATCTGCTGGCCCGCCACCTGAACCAGCAGCCTGTGTATTGCACCCAAGCGCTATCCAGGCTGAAATCTACTTGGCGTCTGAGGCCTGACAAAGAATCGACGCCGCCTTCTGGTTGATTTAGACATGGTCCAAAAGCAGTTAGTTTAGTATTGCATCTCGGTGTGGCGTAGTGTTAACTACCTCGTCTGGTATACAAGAGGTCGTGGGTTCGATCCCGACCTTGACTCCTGCTGTATATTTGGAGTTTGCATGTTTTCCTCGTGGTCGCGTGGATTTTTCTCCGGGTCCTCTGGTTTTTCTCTCCACAATTAGAATCAACGTGCATTTAGAGTATTTGGATACTTTGAATTGCCACATTAGCCACATTGTTGAGCTATCATTTGTGGCCAGGTCGCTTCTGAAAAAAGCGATACAGCTCTTTAAAATTTAAACTCGCCCTGTTTCATTATGTTCTTTCAAATCTTTGACGCTTAATATATTTCGATACGTAAAATTTCATTGATGCAAGCCACCCACTTTTATTCAGCACATCTAATTTGATTAATTCTGGGTCAAAATAATTGATTTTCTACTTTTGAGTACAAATAAAAGTGTGTGCATTGAAAAACTTGTCTTTAATATTTTTTGTATTGTGGGGTGGAGGGGCGGAGGAGTTTGAGTCAGGAGAGGGGTTATGCAAGTCATTGTGAGGATGGTTGTGGGGGGATTTCGTTTGTCACGAAGAGAGGGGCAGGGCTTTCGATTTCGTAAGCGCCCCTACCCCCCCNACCCCTTCTCCAGTTGCGAAACAAGCCACGCACGTTTGACTTTTAGCGTTGTTTTAAAAATATATATTTAAGACAGCTCTTGGAGGAAACGGTTCAGTCAGTGCTGCCGTGTTCTCTTCGAATTGCGAGAGACGCTTTGGAGAGTAAGGAGTCCCCAGAACGTGTGCCCGGTGTCCATAAAGTGATGTAGTAGTGTGTGTGTGTCTCGCATACACACACGACTAGACAATGACAGGAAGCCACTGAAGCTATGCACTTAATCTAGGTTTTAAATTCAAAACTCATTTCTTTAGAACGGATTTTTGTATTTTTGTTGTCCTTTCCCCGCACCTCCGATTAGCACGGTTGGCTACGTACGGTGCGAAAGAAATTCAACATGCATACAAAGATCCCGTACTTAACAGACTGTTGGAGTGGTCTATAGCGCGACCGTGAAGGCCGATCCTCACATGGTGTAGGACGCCAAGCACCACTCCCAACCGCCTTTGTCTCGCCAGTGGAAATGTTCACACACAGCACCGGTTACTCATTTGAGGCTGTGTCGACCTACTGGAGGCCCGGAATTTGTTCAGATTATCGCCACTAGTGTAGGCCGTGAGCGGGAATCTAACTCTGGTCGCTGAGGTTCTCTCGGCGGACTGGCTTGACGTTAACTACCCCGTCAAGTATACAGGAGGTGGTGGGTTCGATCCTGACCCTAACACATGTATATCTGGAGTTGCATGTTCTCTCTCCATGTGATCGCGTGGACTTTTCTCCTGGGTCCTCTGCTTTTTCCCCCACATTTAGAATCAACATTTCGACGTGATGAGCCACTTTGTTGAGCTCTCATTTGTGCCAGGTCCTTTGAAAAAGAGCTAGATAACACAGTGGCCTTAACTGGTCAAATTAAAAATAGTTGATTGAGCATGTGCTGCTGTCAACCGCTGCGCTTTGCCGTCTGCTCCGCATGTGTGCACCGCGTGTCGATGGCCGCTCCGAAACGCTCATACCAAGTTGCCTAATGTGACAGCAGGCACCCAATTGAGTCGGCTATCGAGTGTGCAGGCGATGTAGCTGTACATGGAGACTCGGCACCGGAGGTGGAGGGAAAAAATTGGATAGGAGGGGCCTTCGCCACTCTCTGCTCCAGGAACATTGTCAGCCCTGCTACACCATGCAGGCAACCCCTGGATGGGTGGGTGAGTCGGTAGGTGGTTGAGTCGGTAGGTGGGTGAGTGGATAGGTGGGTGAGTGGGTAGGTGGGTAAGTGTGTGATTGGGTAGGTTGGCGAGTGGGTAGGTAGGTCGGTGAGTGCATAGGTGAGTGGGATGTTGGGTGGTGAGTTGCATTGTGATGTGTCATTATTGGATGATAATGATGGTGAATTGACAAAACTTGTCGTGTGGAGCTGGAGGAGGTGGCTTTTGGAGCCAGGGTTAGTTAGGGGGCAACTCGGAACGTGCGCCCCACAACTCACCCCCCCCCGCCCCCCACTCCCTCCTAAGTTAGAGGGAGGAGAGAGTCGGGTGGGAGCAGTCGAGAGCGGAGTCTTGTGACACTCGCCCATCAACCAATACACTCACCAACCCACTCATCCACACTCCCACTCACCCACCAATCCACACACCAACCAACCCACTTATCTATCCAGCTACCAACATAACAATACACCCACCCACCTGCCCATTCACCAACCCACCCACTCACTCACCCAGCCACCAATGCACATACTTACCTAAAGGCCCACTTACCCACAGTGACCCACCCAACCATCAAACCCACGACCCTCTTACGCCCCCCCCCCCACCACCTCTCCCCTTCCAACCAAGCACCCACCCACCCTCTCATTCACTCACACACCCACAAACCGACTCATCCACTCACTCCCGCCAGTCCGATACCACCATCCCCACGCAGTTACGCAAACACGCTGCCTCTGTACGCAACGGCGTCTAGCGGGGCCCAATTTGTTTATTTATTTAGTCTCTGCGCTCTGCACGAGAGCGGGAGCCAGTCATCGTGTGCGAGAGCCAGCGAGAGAGCCAGATAGACAGGCAGACGGACACGGACAAGTCCTGCATCTGTCTGGCGCTTGCATAGCCGCGGGAGTTTCCTGTTTTCTCCGTGAGACGACGGACGAGACGATGTCTAAAGAAAAGTCCGAGGGGTCAGCGGCGTCCGGCGAGGCGGAGGCCCCGAAGCTCGACCTGTCCGACCCGTGCACAAGGCCTGCGACGAGAAGAGGCAAGCCAAGGAGCTGTGGTAAGCCGGTCTCCATCTCCACCTCTCATCCCCCATGCTCACTCACCCTTGCATCGTGTGGTGGTCGGGGTGGGGTCGGGTCCCCTGCCTCCGTTCACGCCAGACATCATCATCGTCATCATCGTCAGCGTCCTCAGCGTAACCTGATAACAACGAGGTTGGCCACTCGTCCTGGGGTGGTTACCAGTATCGTCCTCGTGTTTGGTCGGCAGGATGCTGTCATGGGGAATATGTAGATATTCCCAGGATTGAGGGAGCGAGTGGGTGAGTGAGTGGATGCTTGGGTGCTTGGGCAGGTGAGAGAGTGGAAGAGTGGCACATGGGTGGGTGAGTGAATAGGTGAGCGCGTGAATGAGTGGATTTCCCAGGAGCGTTCTCTTGTTGAGGAGGAAGAAGCTTCCCGAACCTCGAAAGCCTCGCGTTTTTTAGTTGCATCGCAACAGCAGCAGCTGTGACGATGCAACACTCGGGATAACGCTTTCACGCGTCGCTCTCCCTCTCCTTAGATCATCTTCATCTTCCGGTTGAGAGTTGTGCTCGGGTCGGACCGACGTCACTGAAATCACGCACTCCCTGAAGCGCGTAGCTCATGGGATGTGTTAAAATGTACTCGTCAATTTTTTTACGTGGAGGAACAAGGTATGATTTGAAGGAGGAATTACACACGGCAGAAATAATCGCCCCCCTAATGATGGGCTAATGCTCGTTCGCAGGCCAGATGTGTCACGTCACTTTGTGCCCACAAGGAGACAGCTGCCACTGGGGTGCCCTTGTCGGTGTGTCGAGATGAAATGTGCGTCGCTCTTGAGGTACCCGGCGTATGGGAAGTTTGGCTCCCGTCAAACGCGCGTCGCGATCGTTGGTGCCACCGCGTTTGACTGTGGAGGGACCAGCCATCACAAACGGGGATTGATATGGAGATGTTATCTCCGTCGCCTGATATGCAGGAGGTCGTGGGTTCGGTCCTGACCCTGACACCTGTATTTTGGGAATTTGGCATTTAGAACCGACGTGCGTTTAGANTATTTGGCTGCTGCTATGCATTTCCATGCGCTAAGCAGCTTCTTGAGCTATCATTTGTGGCCAGGTCGCTTCTGAAAAAGACCTATATAGCTCAGCGGGCCTTACCTGGTTAAATAAAACATAGTTCATAGTATTCGCCTCTAGTGTGCCTGTCTCTCCGTGTGTCCGTCATGTTACGCAATGGCAATCCGGTCACTGCAGTAGTGATTTCGAGTTCATTATTAATTTCCGTTTGGTTTACGTAACCATGCGCACTCGCGGTACAGGCTGTGCCCGTGGGGCACATGCGCCACCAGGTGCACCCCCCCCCCCCCCAGCTGCATCTCTCCAGCCGGGACAGATGGAGGCTCCGTTCGGAAAAGATTAAACGGACATAAAAAGCGATCTTCGGATTACTGCCCTTGCAGCGATTGACGATTTGTAGGGAGAACGGGGGGCTGGAGGGTGGTTGGTGAGGGGCGGGGTTGGCAGGGTTGACAGGGTCACAGGAAGGTTGTGGGGGCCCATTTCTCCCGGGCGGGAGGCTCAGGAGGGTATGACGGGGATGGAGTTATGGTCCCTGGCACCGACTTATCACATCAAGATGCTATGGACGGACGTCTCTGGATTACTGGAACGGTTTGGCTTGACTGAGGGGGTGGGAGAGTTACGCAAGCAGCCTTGTCGCCGCCATAGATGGGTCATCGCAATCAACGGTCGAGAGCTTCAACTCGGCAGTCAGTTATCTATAGTCTTTTGTACCCTCCCGTTAGTGCTGTATCTAGTGAGTACTGTCTATCCCGTCCCCCGCATTAATGCTATCCCCTCGTTAGTGCTGTCTATCCCGTCTCCACGTCTCCCCTCCAGCCACTGGAGGGGCCAGAGCTGAGTTGTTCAGAACCTAAGCAGGAGTGGAGCCTGGTTCGTGCGTGGATGGATGACTCCTGTACGGGGGCTTGCCAGGTGCTGTAGATGCGGGACGGCAATGAAGTGGTGGCCAGGAGGTGGTGTCACCTCGTATAGAGCAGCATAGCGCTGGATTTTTTCTCCGTGGTTCTCCGGTCTCCTCCTCCGGCTTGACCCTAGAGCCCTTACAACGGAGCTCACGGTCAAACTTCCCGTTGTGGCGGCACCCTGCTCAAAACGAGTCTTGGAAGATTGGTGAGGCTCTCTTGCATCAAGGGCATCCTTACCGTAATCTCCGGACTAGGTGACGCTCCGGAGAGCAAGACGCACGCCAAACTCACCGGATCTCGGAAACTGAGCAGGGGTCGAACCTGGATAGTGCACCTACGCTCCCTGCCTTCTGTAGTCCTCACTGGTGAAGTATGGACATACAACCCTGACAACCAGTGTGGCGTGGGGGGGGCACTCATCCAGCACTATCCAGGTTCGACGTGTGCGTGAGACCGCGAAAGATGGTGACGGTCTTGGGCGCGCCTGTATGCAGCTGCGGATAGATCAGAGCTGATCTTGGTGATGATGATGGCCATGGCGAAGTGGCACACGGAGAGTGGTGGCGGCACAAATGGCGGCCGCTGCTTTTGCTGCTGCGTATACAGTGCGCACTTAGTGCCAGAGGGTGTTTTCACTGTGTGTGCGCGCGTGTTTAACTTGTAGCACCTGTGTCCCGTGACTTCCAGCAGAGCAGCGAGCATTCCACACTTTACTTGGCCTCAAAGTGCACCTAGCCTGGCACAAGTGCTGTGGTTAGCGCTACGCTGCGAGCCCGGTGACCTGAGCTCGATTCTCACTCACGGCCATCACCAGTGAAAATGTTGTGAACTGGTCCTGGGTCCCTCCTAGGTCGACTCGGCTTCAAATGAGTACCTGGTGCGGTGTGTAAATATCGCTACTCGGGAGACAAAGACGCTGGGTATGGTGTTTGCCACCCACCCCGTTGTGTGCTGTACCGGCCTTTGTAGGCGCTTGCTAAAAGCACTTGCCCCAACATTCTGTGAAGACTATGCAGGGGATCTTTGTCTTTGTGCTTATGTACATGCGTTTATGCGCGTGCGCGCGTATGCGTAATGGATATGTAACGCTGTGTGGAAGCTATCTGGTCTGCCGCTCCACACGAAGTTTCGGGTATTTTCAGCGACAGTCATGCCCTCCCTTCTCTAAGCTTGCGAAACGTTCACCCCCCCCTAATATAACATTTATTCCGATCAGAAACATTCGGTTGGCCTGCCTAAGATCCATCCTGAGTTTAACCAGGCTGAATGTGTGAAGAGTCACAAATCCTTGAAATATCTGACGGTCCCATCGGTGAGCTCCTCCGGAAGGCAAGGCTGCATTGGCTGGTCATGTAGCCAGCATGCCCAGCCACGCATGCCCAAACAGCTTTTGTTCGGCCGGATAGAGGTGGCTAAATCGGCACGGCAAGGGCTGGAGAAGAGATGGAATGCTGTGGTACAGAGGATGTGGAGCTGAGTGGACTTGCCAATGACTGGCACCAGCGGTGTCAAGATTGGCCTCTGTGGAGGAGGCTCATGAACAACGCTACTGGGCAGTTGGGGCAGTCGCCCTCTCGCAGCAACGGCGGGCAGAGGAGCGACGCTCACAACAACGAGCGGAGGGCTTGGCTTCTAAAACACAGCAAGTTGGCACAGTAGGGGTGTAGGTGGTGCATCGGCCAGTCATCTTAGTCAGTCAACCCATTGCACCTGGGTCTGTCCTTGACCTCCTGCCAGTGGGCATTCAACACTTCACATAGCCTTAAAGTGCACATAGCCTGGCATCACCGATGTGGTGGCATTACCGGCACTTAGTGGAGAATGGTGGTTGTTCTTTGTACATGTGTGTATGCGTGTGTGTACACTCTGAATGGAAGCACCGAAGCGAGCAGCGCATTGGGAGCGGCGCCGACCATGACCGTGAAGCGACAAATGAAACCAAAATAACCGCCGCGCTCGCAAAAACAACGGGGAGCAGTGAGCTGTCTCTCGCGGCCACCTCAGCGAGGCCCTAGGCCAAAATCGACCCCCCCCCACCGTAAAATCGGTCCTGGGTCTTGGAAGCTAAGCAAAGGTTTGTCCGATGTTGTAGGTGCGGGGCTGCAGCGAGGTGGTGGAGGTGGGGTGTTGAGTGTCACACCCCTCGTCTACAGCAGCGTGGTGCTGGGTTTCTCCGGAGTTCTCCGATGTCCTCCTCCTACGACCTTCTCCTACGCGACACCCAAACTCTCGCTCGCAACGGAACTCGCGGTCATACTTCCCATGGTGGCAGCACCCTACCGAAAACGAGTCTTGAGACTTGGCGAGACTTGGCTGTGTAATTGCCATTATCATTGCTATCTCATGAAGTAAATACAGTGGAGGGGGAGAAGGGAGGGTTAGCACCATTGCGGAGCACAAGCCCAAGCTCCAAGCGTCCAGCAATATTCAGCACTTTGCACCGCTGCCTTGACGTCCCGGGGGCGAACAGAACCCCGCGCCGGTGCCACTCCACTTCCTGCCCCTCCCCCACTTCGTCTGTCTGTTGTCCGTCGCACAGGTTGCCCACGTGCCACACACGGTATCGCGAAGTGCATCGTGCCGCTGCTTCTTCGCTGGGCATCTTTGCTGAAGCCTCCTTTGGTCTCCGCCGTATGGCGCATTTCTGGTGAAAATGTGGCAATCGTTAGTCAGGAGGAGGGGACTGGGGAGTGGGTGGTTGTGGTGGGGGGGGCACGGGCTGCGTGGCTGGTACAGTACTCTGTCTGCAGATGTTACCATGCCGGTGTTGGCACCGCCTTTGCGTGGCACAACACCACTGAGTCTCGAGGCTTTTTCAGGAGGGTTCTGTCAAGTTTTTGCTAAGGGGGTGATGTTGTGGTGCTGCTGTGTGTGCTATGGGAGGAGACCGGAGAACCCTGAGGAAACCCACACAGAACAGGGGGAGAACATACGAACTTCACACAGAAAGGCCACCCATGTCTGGAATCGAACCCAGGCTTTTCTTTGTGAGGCACGAGCGCCATCACTGTGCCACCACCGCCCTCTGTATTCATTTGTGTCTTTCTGGGAGTCCGTGGGTCTCTCTGCGAGTTAGTTGGTCTCACCATTAAATCACTCCGAGATCCCCACCGAGGCTTACGCGTTGACGATCATGCGGGTCATGTTTGGTATCAAACAGCGTGAAGGCGCCGCCAGGCGTGCTGTGTTACGTAAACGCAGCGTGCACACCGACGCGCCAATCGCCCGCGGGGCTAGCACTGTTAGGGGGTTAGCGCAGGTGGGGGCAGTACGGCATCAGCGTCCACGACGAGCGACTTTGGTCGTTGATGACAATTGCTAAACGATTTAAAGTTTCGTGACTACAGGGATTCATCTTTTGTTCTTTCGGTAAAGTCACGTAGAATGGAAATAATAAATAATAAAATAAACATAATAAAATAATTCTCACGACGTTTCGGCCACAACGCAAGCAGCCGTCCTCAGGTGGAGAACAGGGCTGTTGGAAAGACAGCGTCTGAATGAATAGTGCGTATTTATGGTGAATGACATTCAGACTCTGTCTTTTATTATGTTTTATTTTTATTATTTAATTATTTCCATTCTACGTGACTTTACCGAAAGAACCAAGAAGAATTGCTAAACGATCGATATTTTTATTTCACGTGCCCATAAATAAGTAGGTATCGGTGTGTGTTACAACATAATGGGAATGGTAGAGGAACATGAAATGAATGAGAAAAAGACCTTCACACCCTCCGCAGCTAACGCGGACCGAGTAAAATAAAGTGCAACCGTGCACAATGAATAACATCGGAAAGGTAAGTGGTAAATACCATCAATGAGAAGTAAAGAGACAGTTTTCATTACTAATTGGAGATGATATGTGAAGACGAGTCTGAGTAGATGCATCTTGCACAGACCGCCGAATTGAGAGACACTCGGCGCGTTTCGGATGTCCGGTGGCATGCAGGGAGTTCCAGATTTTTGGGGCTACGCCCAAGAAGGCCTCGTCCCCCAGCTTCCGGTGAACAATCCTAGGCTGGGCAAGTCTCACCGTTTCTTTGCAACGGAGTGTTTTGTATGTGCCTGAGGATTGGAGGGAGGTTCGTTTTTGTGGGTAGATAAGGAGCCAAGCCATGCAGTGCTTTGTAGGTTCGGAGAGCGATCTTGAATCGGAACAAAACCAAAGGATGCTCAAAGAAGCGTGGAGTTCGGCGCACGCTTGGAATTGCACTGCGTGACAGGAAGAGGAACACACGGCTGAGAGAACAGCTTGGTAACCTCACGTCCCGCCAAGAGAAGTCAAGTGAGGCTCGGCAGCGCATGGCGTGGCCTAGAAAGGTCGACCGACGAGCGTTGGACGAGACTAACGGCAGAGTGGCAGCAAAAAGGCTGGAACGCACCCCAAGAGGAGTCAACGCACCCCAAGAGGTGGAACGATGAGGTCGGGCTCGTGTGCCAAGTGGTGCTGGTGGATTTTTACATCGTAGAGCCGTGAGGGATGGCAACAGGGTGAAGAAGCCTTGACCCAGCAGTGGATAGTCCACGGCTGTTGGTGGTGGTGCTGGGCGTGCAGTGAGAACTCTTTCAGGTGAAACGATGCAGATTCGATTCGAGCTCCGGTTCTTGACTCGTTCATCTCGTCCATCGTCCAGAGTGGCTCTTTGCCCCCCCCCCCCCCACTATTGCGTGAGAAATCTAACGATGACCTCCCTGTGTTCCCTCCTCTCCACTGTCTATCCCTCCCCTCTCTCCCACTGTCTGCCTCGCTGTCTTCATGCTCCCCTCTTGTTGCCCCGGCTGCTGTCGCGTTGGATGAAGCTGACGACACGTTGGGCGCGCAGCGATGGCTCGCGTTTTGTCGTGCATGAAATCCTGGCGCTCGTTGCANGCAGCACTGTGCCTGGGTATGGAGGGTGTGTGGGGGCGTTGTGAATGGTGGGGGTGCTGTCTGGTAGGTGGTGGATGTGGGAGCGATAGCGTAGTAGTTAGCGCACTGCATTAACAACCCTGTGACCCCGAGTTTGATTCCTACTCACGGCCACCAACACCAGTGATGATTATCTGAACTGGTCCTGGGCCTCCCTTGGTCGACTCAGCCTCAAATGAGTACCTGGTACATTTTACAATTTTTCCAGGTACTCCTTCGCAACTAGGGAGATGAAGGTGGCCGGTGTGGTGCTTGCCACCCTCTCATGTGCTGTGCCGGCCTTCCCACGTGCTCGCTAACAGCGTTTGCCCCAATGAAGTCTGTTAAGGCTATACGGGGGGGGGGGGNGGGATCTGTCTTTGGTGGCTGAGGGAGCAAAGGTAAAGCTACCAAATGTGTTGCCAACTCGCCAATTTTCCATTTTTTTCTGGGACTGTTTCTGGAGGAAGTGTTGTGACAAGCGACGCTGGGAAGGGCCCCGTCATCCCGTAACTTTACGCGGCATGACCCTAACGCACCGTTTTGGCCGGCACAGTTCCGGCCCTTCTCGTGCTTCACAGAGTTCGTCCCGGTGCCCAACCGAAGGTGGGGGGGGGGGGGGGGTGCGGATTAACATCGGCAAACACGAAAGTGCGAGGTCGGGTCTGATAAGAGCACCTGCTGTGGAGTGAGGCATGGCGTCCAAGGGCACGGGTTCTCCGCCGTGTCGGTTTGCCTGGCCTCGGACCTGGCGACCCCAGTTCGATCCTGGCCGCGGCTTACGTCGAGTGACGTCTGGTCCGGTCCGGAGTCTCCCCCTCCGTCCTTCACCGCAGCAAAGTATGGACGAAGAACCCCCTGCCCCCACCCCCGTGATCAACTCGGAGTGGGAGGCCCTTGTCCAGCAGCGGATTGGTGGTGGCCGTGCGCTCCGTTGTCCGATAACGCGTCGTGATCTCCGCTCCTTTGTTGAGAGCCGGGCGACCGTGTGATCCGATTTCGCTGCCCAACTCGCACAGACTGGCGACGTCAGCGCCGCGTGTGTGTGCACGTGACGAGCCAGGGCAGCAGAGCCCCTGGCACGGCACAAGTGGTGTGGTGACGTCACCGCTGCTTACTGGTGAACGGCGTTGTTGTGCGTGCGTGCGTCCATGACCCGTTTTGCTGAATCGTGTCATTGGGACAGGGGCGTGTGGGTTAGGAGCACTGAAAGCGTTAGTTTTCCCATGCAGACTACGAAGGTTAGTTAAGATCATTTATGTTACAGGTAAGTGTACCCACACCTTACACCATCGCACGCTGGCCTGCCGATGGACTGAGGTCGAACCATTTGTGTGGCAGGGTGAACAATACGGGGGAGGGGGTGGCTGGCTGGGAATGGGCGATGTAAGAATCCTGCACTTTTGTTTCAACCACCTTGCCGGAGATGGATTGAACCGGCGACCTCTGCGAGCTATATTGCTCAGTGCGCCTTACCTGGTAAAATAAAAAAATATTTATAGTTTAGTTTATGCCCGACTGATTGCCAGCCGGCCGCCGGAGGACACTGCATCACCTTGATCTGCACAGGGACAGCTGCCACCGGGGTCCCCTGCCGCAGAGCGTCTCGATGTGCTGCGTTGGAGGTACAGTACAAACATAATTAATGTCTGTGTGTGTGTGTGTATTAACTGTCTCCGTGCGTGTGTCTCTGTTTCTGTCCGTGTGTGTCTGCGTTTCTTTCATGTGTATGTCTTGCAGCATCATCGAGAAGGGGGAGCTTCATTGCGGCGAGCTCATCGAGGCACACAAGGAGTGCATGCGCGCCTGGGGTTCAAGATCTGATGTCCGTGGGGACTCACGCCGCACGCCACTCAGTAAGGGGCGCTGCTGGCGTGGGGAGCTCGGGCGACCGCCGCTTTGTCAATCCGCTGCTGGACGCATGAAGGCTTCGGTCGCGTGGGGTGGGGAACCCTGGAGCAGTTTAAATGATGCTTGTTGCAACAAATCTTAGCCATGGACGGGATCAAACTCAGGACACTGGGCTCATGGTGTTAACCACGGTGCCACCACTGCACCCAATCGAGAGTTCGGACTCGTACGTGTGTATGTGCGTGTGTACGTGTGTTGTGTGTCTGTGGGGTGCGGTGGCACTGTGGTTAGCGTACTGTGCTACAAACCGGCGACTCAAGTTCGATTCCCGTTCACGGCCAAAACCAGTCTTTGGCCTCCCCTAGGTCGACTCTGCCTTATATGGGTACCTGTTGCAGCTTGTTAACATCTGCACTGGGGAGTCAAAGGCGGTCGGGCATAGTGCCACCCACCCCATTGTGTGCCGTGTCAGCCTTCACAGATACACTTCTGCGGCCGTCTAGAATGCTCTTTCGATAATAGGAAGCCACTGGAGATATGC
The DNA here is from genome assembly GCA_018977245.1 of Lethenteron camtschaticum. Classification (NCBI taxonomy): domain Eukaryota; kingdom Metazoa; phylum Chordata; class Hyperoartia; order Petromyzontiformes; family Petromyzontidae; genus Lethenteron; species Lethenteron camtschaticum. The sequence goes on along the minus strand of MU249617.1, from coordinate 2,329,465 downwards.
ACTTTAAATCGAATTGAAAACTAATTTCGTGAATTGCTTTTTGTGTTTAATTCTTTTCCTTCCCAGCACCTCTGATTAGCACGGTAGGCAAAGTGCGGTGCGAAAAAGTTCAACATAATACGTCGGCGCTGCTTGCTAACAGCATTTGCCTCAGCGGTCGATAAAGGCTACCCTGGAGATCTTTATTTTTGTGCGTGTGCGTCTGTCCTCAGATGGCCGTAGAGATTGGCGTGACCTTGGATGACCCCCTCAACCGCCAACCCAACAACATCGCCCCCCATCCTTGAAACCCACATCATAAACACACGGATCCCACTGGGACCATGTCCTTTGGGGGGGGGGGNCGGATGTGTGGAGGGGGGTAAGAGATNATGTTTATTTTAAACACTTAGTATTATTATTGTTGTTGTTCTCTTCGAGATAAACTCAATGAAACCGAGTCCAGAATCTCCTCCCTGTGCGCTCCGTGAGTGTAAATAGCAGACCGCGAGCGATCCTGCCGTAAACATCTCACTCCAAAACCACAACCACCACCAACACCACAATCACCACCACCACCACCACATTCACTACCACAACCACCACCGCAACAACAACCACTAACAAAACGACAACCCCAAAAACAGCAGCGGCATCTTCGCGTGTCGTGTTTAGGCAAAGCGACTTTTTAATCGATCACGTGACCCAACACTGACCCCACAGTCCGTTCGCCGGAGGTCATGGTAAAGGGGGGGGGGGTGTGGGGGAGGGCTGCGAGGAGTCGTTTACACAATGCGGTCAAAATAATAAACGCGACCTGATGTGGGGCCTGCGGACACGATGGCCTGCTTCCTGTGCTGCTTCCTGTGCTGCTTAATGCTTCCCGAGTGGGGAGGATGTGTGATGGAGTTGAGGGGCTTAGAGAAGAGTCGAGTGGGATTACAAACAAACACCTTGCGAAAGACCCCTGGTTTGACCTTCCACGAAGGCATTGTTCACCCTCATCTTATGTGCGCCAAACCATGGCAGATGCGGATACCTGAGGCACCAATGGTGCAACTGTGGTCATCTAGAACAGACCATACAACATATAACGACGCAATGCCCGATCCACAAATACGAAGGAGACATCGCAGCGATGATACTCTGCTACTCCTTACGCGGTTATCTGGATTTACCCCTGAATGCGAAATTGTAGTTGTTGCTCTGAATCTACATCGGCTGTACGAAAGAAGTGGGATGAGAGGCAGGAGTGTGTGGAGGGAGTGGAGTGAGATGGGAGAGGTCGAAAAGTGCGTGGAGTGGAGTAAAGTGAGAGGGATAAGTAGGAAGTGTAGATTTTGAAGACAATGAGTGAGATCTGGGGATTGGGCTGGGATCGGATCGGAACCGGTGGGGGGGGATCGGGGGAATGTGGGTGACGCTCTCGGTTACAGTTGTTGCGAGGCGGCTTGCGGAGGATTCCCGAATCGTCTGTGAACAGGAGACGTAGCATTCACCGTGAGCCTGCCCAATCCATCGCCAGCAGCAACGATCGACCCACTGCTGGATGAAGCACCTCCGCAAGCCATCGCCACCTGCCCACGGTCTCTTGATGCATCAATCCGTCTGGTTCTTGCACACAACAGCTGATGTCGTCGTGACTCCATCTCTGGTGGACCTTCTGGAGGGACAAACTCGTCCAAATTTTTTGCATTCACGGGAATACAATCCTGGACGGGGTTTCGCTTCTCGCTTAATAACAATGTCGACAGTCAATTGGTAAGGTTTGTCGCATAAACAAATCATGCCAGTTTGCTAGTTCAGCACACTCCGTTGTGTTGGAGAGTAAACCCACAATATCTACGAGTCCACCGTTGCTCCTATAATTACAACCAGCATCATCAGGCGGCAGCGAGTTATGGAAAAAGCCTGTTTCTGTCTTAAATAGAGGGATACATGTGATGTCACTTATGAGCCAATCAGGTGCGGGGGGAGGTTAACGAATGCATATATATTACAATGAGTATCCATTACCATATTCTTGGTTCTTTCGGTAAAGTCACGTAGAAGGGAAATAATAAAATAATATTGAAATAAAAATTCTCACGACGTTTCGACTGCAACACAAGCAATCATCATCAGGTGTGAAATCCACCGAAATAACCAAGAATATGAATCCCTGCAGTCACGAAAGCTTTAAATCAAAATGTATCCATTACCAGTTGACTAATTCGTAGAGTAATCAACATATATAATGTGCATGAACAATGCGCATGCGCGATACACATGTAGTGAAGATGTCCAGCCAGAGAGTAGGTATGTAATGTGAGAATATATCCGGGTCGCTGACGGATTACAACTCGTCACGATGATTGGCTCTGCCGGTCCTGGTCCATAGCAAATGGGGGAAAGCCTAGGGGCGTGGCCCTGACGTAATGGAAAGGTGACAGCTGTAGGTAGAGGATTGGTTCTGCTGGCTTTTGCCAAAGCCAATGGGGAGACGAGTCAGGTGCGTGGTCCAGGGAGCCTACGATGGAGTCTGGAAGATTCCATCGTAACCAGGATTGGTGGAAAGTACCACGTACCCGGGTATTAAATAGGGTTGAAGACGAACAACACGTGGTCAGAACTGGAACGAACGGAGGGAGGGGGTCCAGGCTGCCACGTGGCAGCGCACGTCTCTCTCTATCCCTCTCACGCTGTCTTTCAGCAGCATGAAGGAGTGTTGTAATGAAGGACAAATAAATACCGGATTCCAGAAGTCGCTTCCACGACCTTTATTACAGGTATATAACATTATTGTTGCTCTCACACTCCACTTCCTGCCGAAAAGTGCCCCATGCACTCCTTCCGCTGGCCTCGCCCCCTTTTGGGGATTTCCTTCGCCTGTCGCTGCTGCGTCTTCGCCGCCGTCTCTGGAAGACGCCACTGCCTTCTGGGCCGCATCTCCACATTAAACCTGCCCCCCCCCCCTCCGCAAAAAAGCCCTCCCCGACTTCTCATAAACCGTGGCGAGCCCGACGGATCGGGGGGGGGGGGGGGNCCGCGATGCGAAGAAGGGAGAGAAAAATAACGTCACGCCTGTTGGTCGATAAACAAAACCAATGTGAGCTCAACTGATGTGTCTGTAAGTGTGTGTATACATAAGGGCCGTCCATAAATGACGTCACGCGATTTTAGACGATCTTTGACCCCCCCCCCCCCATCGTCACGTGGCGTCACAAAAAGTCAGACTCCCCTTCAAATATGACGTCACAAAGCTCTGCCCCCCCCAAAAATAAAACTTGCTTCAAATCGCTTTAAACTATTGTCATTGTAGTGCATATTTAATGTGCCGCTGCACTCTGCTGTTGTAGGAGAAAATATTATTAAAAAGTCTATCTAATTAAGTAGAACGTTCTAGATTTGAAGCTTTCATGACTGCAAGGATTCATACTCTTAGGTTTTTTCGGTAAAGTCACGTAGGTAAAAAATAAAAAGTTAATAAAAGTAATAATGGAAATAAAATAATAAATCACGACGTTTTGGAGGCAACACAAGTCTCCGTCATCAGGTGGGACCGTCACAGCTAAAATTACTGCATCAAGTGAGGAAAATTCCGAAAGACCAGCCCTTAAATACAAGGGGGAGGGGCTTATCTGAATGTGGTAACCAGGGAATGGAACGTGGGGTGGTGGGCGGGGCTACAGAAATTGGTCAACGTCGTCATATGCAAGAAAACAATCGGTGTACCTCGAAAAAGCAGTACGTGTTGTCTATATTCATTAAAGTTGCGCATTTTGATGTGACGTCACATTTCTCACCCCCCCCCCCNTCGTCACACATCGTCACAAATGTCTGACCCCCCCCCCCCACTTGCGTGACGTCATTTATGGATGGCCCCTAACCACAACAGCACGGACGCATACAATAACAGTAACTGCCATCGCCGAGACGGCAACAATATCTGAAAGAACAATAGTTGCTGCGAAAACAAAAGGCGCAAAGTTCCGCGGTCTCGTGGTGCAGTGCAAGGTGATCATCTATAATTCAGGGTCCCCAACCCCCGGGCCGCGGACCGGTACCGGTCCGTGGCCTGTTAGGAACCGCACAGCAGGAGGTGAGCGGTGAGTCCGCGCGTGGCCGCCCCCATTATTTATTATTTACCACGTCCGTCCGCGCCTCTTTCCCGCACTGCGCACTTGTCTCAGTCAGTTTTGCTAAGCCCACAAGCTGCTAACCCATGAGTAAAAAACAAACATCGCTGGAGAGCTTCTTTGAAAAGGAGGAAAGACCCAATGATGAACCCCNTCCACTCCCCGTCCGTGAAAAAATAGTCTTCCACGAAACCGTCCCTGATGCCAAAAAGGTTGGGGATCGCTGATCTATATCACCTTGGGAGCATGCCCCGAGCCCGTGCCCGGGTGACCATGCAGCTGTGATCCTGCCGGATGCTGATCCCCCCACGCCCCTCACGGACGGTCCTGGGAAGGAAGGCATCGATCTTGAGGGGAACTCATCACAGCAGGTCACCTCCCTGACCTCGGCAGTAGTGGTGGAGGCGAGTGAACGGGTGAAGGCAGGGAGATGGACGCGTCATATCTGCTGGGGCATATAGTGGGTGTACATTAAGGAGTGGCGGCTCTTCCCTGGCAAGGCTTGACAGGTCCAGCTTTAGACGGGCAGGGTGTACATACCATTTGCCAACTTTCGGCGCCGAAACCGAAACCGAATTTTGGTCGGCCTCTACATCCAACAGTCCCTCTGGCGGTTTTCGGAGGCGCGTGAGGCCGCCAGGGTGAATACCTCAAAGACTCAGGCTCGGAATGAGCGTTGTGCACGTCGGTCGAAGGGGACATGCCATGGTCGGTTGGAGATGCTGTGTGGCTTCATTGCCCACAGGTGCCGTTTGGCACCTCTGCTAAACTTCACCGGCCATGGCAGGGCCCTGTGACGATTGTGGAGGTTTTGTGTCCTCAGTGTGTTCGTGTTCATCACGGTCGCCGGCGTTGGTTTGTCCACCCGTTAAAACCGTTTGTTGCTCCTGTGCCGCCATCATCATCATCATCATCTCCAAATCCCGGAATCCCAGTGCCTGACGTTGCCAACAGACCTGTCATTTTCTTGGTTTTTTCGGTAAAGTCACGTAGGGGAAGTAATAAAATAATAAAATAAAACATAATAAAAAATCACGACGTTTCGGCTACAACGCAAGCAGCCGTCTTCAGGTGAGAATGAGACAGCCAAATAAGCTTATATATAAGCTGATTGGAGGTGGAAGAAGAGCACCTTAACAAAGAATGTGCATATCAAGAGAATTTAGCATATTCATGGAAACGTAGGAGGTGGGGGGGGGTTTCAAAGTCATATTATGCCCATGCATTATGCAGGATCAGCAGCACCAAAGGGAGGGGGGTGCATAACAAAGGGAGGGCATGTTAATAGTGTAGAAGCAATGAAACAGTGAATGAAACTGGCAGGAGACCCNCAGCGGAGCAAATAATGCATTCCCTGTGGAGAACACAAGAACACATTAATGCCAGTGAGTGGACTGCGGTCTGAAAGTCACCGTAAACGTGAACAACAATCAGTTAAGATCCGAAATGGTTTATTACGTCCTTAATGATTGCTACAGATCCATCTTCTCGGTTGAAATTGTCTCTGTGTTTGTATATGTGGATCGCCTCATGAAGAATCTCTCAAGGTAGCCGATGGCTTGCAGAGAACCTCTGTCTTGGAGATAATGTCATGTGAGCCCACTGAATTGTAACAGTGATCTGCCACGGCTGAGGTGTTTGTCCTACCGTGTTTCAAGTCTGCTTATGTTCACGGATGCGGTTTGGTTTCTCCAATGTAACTGCTACCACAGAGGCAACTTAGTTTGTAAACGCCAGGTACTGTATGTCTGGAACACGTCTTTTACAGACGGGACCAGATCACGGATTTATGTACTGTGTTGAATCGACCTGGATCTTGTGTTTTATCAGGATTTTGGAGATTTTTTTGTGACCCAGCAATGTCGGGTAAGGTGATGTTTGAAAAGTCCTCAACAGGATCTTCTTGATGGTTGGAGTGATGGCTTTGCGGATTGTGTAGTCGGAGTAACCATTAGCATCTCCACCAGAAACACATTGCCAGTGAACTCAAACACGTACGCCAAGTTTAAGGCTAATGGTTACTCGATACACAATCCGCAAGCCATCACTCCAACCATATATTTTAAACAATTTTATGTGTATGTTTCGGCTTGGGTCTAATGTCCACGCTCAACTCACGTTGGCTGTAAATCACGCGGTCCTTACGCTGTGGCAAGCCTCGGGCCACTTCCTGGAGTCGTGGAGTTCTGCCATTACGAGTACATTTAATTAAGCGTGTTTAAAAAAAAAGTATTTCTAAATATTTACTAATGTCCATGGGCCTGAGTACAGTAAAAGCAAATAAACCTCTGTAGCGGNCTGCCTGCTCACCGCCAGACGCAATAACCAAACATTTGTGTGTTTNGGTTTTACGTGGAGTTGGGGTGAGAACTCATTTCTTTAGAGCTGCTTCTTGTGTTTAGTTTGTTATTTTTATTAAAAAGTTACCAAAATGTCACCTCGCCATCAGCTCACGCTGCGCTGTTGCTGCGTGTGCCCGCCAGAGGGCAGACGTGACCACACATCAGTGGCTCTTCACGAATGTTAAATGTTCAGCCACTTCGCCGATAGGACATCATCAGTGTGAGTGCCGCAACACATTGCACATTCTCTTGTCAAGGCGCTCTTCCTCTCCCTCCCAGCTTAAATAGACGCCCAAGCCCAGGACGTGTCATTCAGACTCTGTCTTATCGACAGACCTGTTCTTCACCTGAGGACGGCTGCTTGCGTTGTGGCCGAAACGTCGTGAGAATTATTATTTTTTNATTANTTNTTNTTTTTTTNTTTTTTANNTTNNNTTATNTNATTTTTATNTTTTTTTTTTANTTTATTATGTTTTATTTTTTTTTNTTNTTATTACTTCCTTCTACGTGACTTTACCGAAGAACCAAGAAGACATTGGAAGCCATTGGGGTTTGACAGCAGCACGATGATGTGGTGTTGTCAACATTTGTGTTTTGTTGCACAGGTCGCTGGCTACCAGCTTTGCATTAGGGCCGTCCATTTTGTCGGAGTAGATCTAGTGGTGGACGGCGTCTTTCTCTCTCACACACCAAGGTGAGGACAAAAAAATATTCGCGATCAAACAACGATATGCGAACATTCAAATGCGAAGTTTCATATAACGAACTTCCATTTCCGTTATTTTAATGGAAAAGGCGAATAATTAAAATTCATAATAAATATTGAATTTATCGGTCTGTGGTGCAAAAAATATGAATAAAATTACGTTTCTTCACTACGTTTATTTTTTCATGTCGTTTTTTTTTTTTAATATACGTAAATAAAATTATGTTATTTCAAAAATTGTCTTTGTTTTCAACATGAATGGTAAGTTCTAAAATGTTTTCGTGTAGTTTTAAATAGGTACGAAGCTGGGAGCGCATCCTCATCCTTGTGATACTTTATTCAATATATTTAGTTTCAATTAACGAAGCTCCAGGAACACATTACTTCGTATATCGAGTTATTACTGTCGTCGTTGTGGATTTNGTTGTAATTGATGTTTGTATGTACAGTATGTTGAACTTCTTTCGCACCGTACGTAGCCACCGTGCTTATCGGAGGTGCGGGGAAGACAACAAACTATGCACAAAAAGTAGTTTAAGCAAATGCGTTTTCATTGTAGAAGATTTCAAAGTGCACAGCTCAGTGGCTTCCTAATATCGGAAAGGAAGAACGTTCCAGACGGCCGTAGATGCTCATCTGAAAGGGTTGATGTCATGTTAGTTGTAGTAGAGGTTGTGGTTGTTGCTGTCGTTTTAATAAGTGGTCCTTGTCATGTTTGTGCTGGCAGTAGCATGGTTGTGCTTGATGTTGTTGCGATAGTGTCATGTCAGTTGTAGTTGCAGCCTCGTAGAAGTTGTAGTGGTTGCTACAAGTAGTGATTGCTTTTGTTGTGNTCATTCACCAGGACAAGCTGACTGGGAAACGTGCAAACGAATTGTGGTTGTGTTTGTTGATGTTGCTGTGTTTTGTAGTAATTGTCTCCATTATAGTTGTTGCAGTAGCAGTGGTTGTTGCAGTTTTGTGGTTGTGGTGCTGATTGTGTGTTGTACTGTGCAGCTGTTGTTCGTGTTGGTAGTTGTTGGTTGTGTTATGTTGTGGTTTTGTGTTGCATAATTTATTGCAGCGGTGTAGTATGGTTGTATTCGTGTGTTGTTGTTTTCACGGTTATTGTGGTAATTGTAATGGTTGTGGCAGTTGTTCTGGTAGTTGTGCTTGTGAGTGTGATGTTGGTGATGTACGGCCACACCGTGACGATTATTTGAACCGGTCCTGGGCCTCCCGTGACTCAGTCTCAAATGAGCACCTGTGCGGTGTGTAACATCACCACTGGGAGACAAAGGCGGCCTGGGTGGAGCTGGCCACTCACCCCTCGTGTGCTGTGCTGACCTTCATAGGTGCCCCCTAACAGCACTTGCCCCAACNTATACTGCAGATCGTTGTCTATTTTTTGTTGTTGGCAGTATTGTGGTTGTAATTGTTATTTAAATTGCTGTCGTAATTGTAAAGGTTGCAGTAGTTGTAGTAGTGATTTTGTTGTAATTGCAGTGGTTGTTGTGGTTGTTGTAGAGGTTCACAAGTCGCATGAGCTCCACTCCAGCCCTGCCTCCTACTCCACTCCGTCATCACGGAAACCAGAGCTGCACTGCAGCAACCGAGTCAGCCCTGTTTAGTCAATCGGGGCGAGGTTCCAACAACCACAGCAACAAACACCAGGTAACAACAACAACAACAACGACAGACAGCCACAACAATCCGAATCAAAACATTCAAACACACAACTGTAACACTCAAACATAATAATGCACAGCAGCAATGCACAACGGAGACCAAACAGCATTGGGGGCTCACACGGTGTGTGATTTTCCCGGNCCCGTACCCCGAAGGATGGCCTGGTTTCAATTCTAAAGCTGTGTGCAGGTCAATCTGCGCTGCGTAGTTTTACGAACCCATGGCTCTGTGCTTCGAAGCGTCCACGTGATCTGTCTCATCGCTGTCCGTGCCGCTTTGTTTATTTCACATTTATCTTACCTTCGGTTAGCACTAGGCTTTTGCGACCAATATTACTCTCCAACACATCGGTGTGTTGGGAGTTAATTTGTAATTGTTTAGTTTGTTTTTTGTAACGTGTGACATGTTCATGAAGTGTGCGAGTTGTTAATTACGCGTGAATATAATTCACCTTATAGTAACAGATTTATTTTAATAATAATGTTTATTGAAGGATTTGCAGAATTCCAGACATTCCTCATAACCAAAAGGCTTTCCAAATNTCAGGCACAGGGAGGTTTCACTATTTAATAAACCTGAGAATATTACCGACTTCATGAATATGAATGCTCAAGCATAGAATCATAATAAGATGCATACTCTCTTTGTGGTTGACATGCTTTATTTAAAAACTAATTTAACTATTTTTATTTGACCAGGTTAGGCCCAATGAGCTACGTAGTTATTTTTTTCCGAAGTGACCTGGCACAAAGGATAGCTCAACGACAAGTGGCTTGTCATGTCGACATTTATTGCACCAAAATCTCTTAACACATGTTTGTAAATGTGGAGCGAAAAAATGAGACCTAGAGAAAANTCCAGTGGTATGTAACCAATCTAGAATAATATCTTGCAACTGATGTCCTATACCTAAGTCTAAACTGAATGTTTCATGTCTATTTCCTTGTCTCGTGTCTCGGTGTCCTAGTGTCTGTACTTGACTCGGGAACTCACAATGCGCTTGCTCCGTTTTTTCTGTCCAAATCCCGACTTTGACATTGAACCAGGTGAGTTGGGTTAGAGTCATGGGCTGGTGCTAGAGGAATGGCTAGTTATCGTTAAGATTTGTATTAATTTGTCCTTAAATACAAACAGTAGCTCCTAGGACTTAAAAGGTAGGGTTAAGCTAAAATTAACTAAACTTGTTATTTTGCCAGGTAAGGCTCACTGAGCTATACAGATCTTTTNCAGAAATGACCTGGCCGCAAATGATAGCTTAACGAAGTGGATTTCACGTGGATATTTATAGCAGCCTAATACTCTAAACGCATGTTTCTAAATGTGAGGAAAACTGAGGACCCGAGAAAANTCCACATGACTATTGGGAAAATGCGCAAACTCCAAATAGACGTCAAGGTGGAACGAATCCACGACCTCTATACCAGGCGAGGTAGTTAAAATTTTGCTTCCGTGACACCCATAGAGGGTAGGCTAGGCTATTTTAGGGTAGTGTGGTGTTTGAAGTGTTGCATCTCCAAATCTCTCCACCTCCTTTGCAGGACATCCTGGCCCTGGTTATGATGGAGTGAGGTGGAGGAGAAAAAACGGGCACCCATCGTACTCGGACTTCAACGCCTTTGCCCAGCTCACTGCTGTAGAGGTCTCCAGTGCCAGACAGAAGGGCATTCCAGTGGGAATTCACGAGTCACCAACTCGTTTCACTCACACACCCGCACACCACGCACTTGCCTGCTCAATAACCATTTAATTACTTATTCAGTTACTGGCTCAACGACCTCTCTCGCTCAATCAGTCCATGGCTTGCTTACCTACCACCACTCCATAACCCACTTATACACTAATAACCCTGAATAATAAATCATTGACACAAGCACTCAATCACATACTCCATAGACCGACTTACATTTTTNCTCGTGAACTTTAATGGTATATTTATTTTCTTGTTCTTTCGGTAAAGTCACGTAGAAGGAAATAATAAATAATAAAATTAATATAAATTCTCAAAATTCTCACGACGTGAGAATTTCCCTTCGACGTGACTTTACCGAAAGAACCAAGAAGATGAATCGCTGCAGTCACGAAAGCTTTAATTCTGTATATTTATTATCGCGTGATATTGACCACTTCTGACCATTTACCCAGGCTCTGGCCATTATGAACCGAGGCCTCAGGCTTGCCCTCCTATAGCATAGCTTTATTACGTGATTATAAAAAAANTCTTCCCTGCATCCATCTACCTCCTGTGCCTCCATACCCCCATGTCTGCCTTCTCCCGATTCCTTCCTTCTCTTGTATCCCTCCTCTTCCCCATGTCTCCCTCCTCCACGTGTCTCCACTTGTCTGCCCTCTCCTCCCTGTCCTCCCTGTGTCTTTCTCTTCTCTCTGTGTCCTCTCATCACTACGTCTCCTCATTCTCACCCCTTGTCTCCCTCCTTCCCTGCCTCGAGTAATCCTCCCTCTCCTCCCCGTGTCTCTGCCCATCTCAGTATGTCCCTTCCTCGTTCTCAGCCCTTTAATGTGAGTCTGGGAGCAAATATTCCACTAATATGAACACTCAGTGAGGAAAACTCATTCACATGCTTACCCTACTCACTCATTTTCCCATTCACTCAGCAGTTCGCTGATTTGTTCCTTCACTCACGCACTCACGCATCCATTCCTCAATTGCCCACTCATTCTACTCATCTAATCACCCAACTGCTTATCGACCAACTCAATAAATCACTCGTGTTTACTCCATTACCTCACTCATTAATTTTGCGCATTGCTTGTTTGTCTCTTTCTTAACAAACTCATGCACACACTCACTACCCACTCATTCAAACACTTCCGCACTCACCATACTCACTCTGTTATTTATTATTTCACTCACTCACCGTTCCATCAATCGCTTGCTTATCCAAAAACCCATCCACCTCACATGCATTTAAATTACTGACCGACTCAATCACACATCACCCAGTAACCTGACTTGACCACACAGTCACTCAATTATGAAAACTCCAGTTGTCCATAACACTGTGGCCTAAAAGTATATGATAGGCAATGACCCTTCTTCATAGCACATAGAGAGACCATAGATACTAAGTGCATAATCAGAGTTGAGGCTGCAATTTACACCATGGGACATGATGAGAATTAAATGTAGATATTCTCCCTGATGAACAGTTTTAATTTGGCATCTGAATAGTAACCTAATAATAGCTCCTGACCAATAACCCTTTAATAATCACAAATGTATTCCTAAATAATCTATTTATGTAAAAAAAAGTTAATGTCAGGACTTGCGAGATTGTTGGTCCAATCCTTCCATCTAAAGCTATTAAAACTAAACCATTACCAGGGCAGACTAACCAGGGAATACACCTCCTTACGTGATACACGTGGGTAATGGATATGTAGTTACACATGTTCATTGTTCAGATATCATGTCGTCCTCTGGCACAATGACACCCACCTTACGTAATCGTCTGGTCAGCCAACTGAATGTTGGCGATTGGGTGAGTGTGTGCTCGCTAACACACTTTCCCAAAAGTCTAAGGCTTACGTGGGATCTTTGTCTTGTGNTGTGAGTGGATGATGACTTGAGTGGGGTCATGTAGCCTGCATGCCCAGCCACCGCAGCCCAAGCAGATTCTTGTTAGTCAGAGGGGCGATAAATGGGTGTGGCACAGGCCAGATAAGAGATGGACTGAGGGGTACAGAAGGATGTGGAGTAGATTGGACTTGCTGTGACCGGTATCAGCGGTGTCAAGACCGGCCTCTGTGGAGGAGGTTCGTGAAGGAAGCTTCTGGGAGATGTAGGCAGTCAGCCTCCACCAACAACAGAGGGCAGAGGAGCGATGCTTACAACCGCGAGCACAGTGCAGCAAGTTGGACAGTAAGGGGCACAGGTGGTGCATTTGTCAGTCATCTCAGTCAACCCATGGCACTGGATCTGTTCAACTACCAGTGAGCCTTCGACACTATACGTGGCCTCAAAGTACGCCGGTGCAGGCGCTGGGGAATAACTTCAGCGGCTGCTGTTGTTGGGGAATAACTTCATGGGGACTGGTGGCACAGTGCTTAGCGCACTGTCCTGTGAACCTGGCAAATGAAGTTCAATGCCCACTTGATACCAATAACAGTGGTGCATATTTTAACGGGTCTTGGGCCTTCACGAGGTAATGAGGTACAGTACATAATACTGATATAATACATTTTATAAAATGGTTACAATCTGTATTATCGCTTTTACCAATACCCCAATGAAGCCCTCATACTTAAGTAATAAGGGTGTTGGAAACTGATTCTTCAAGTGAGCGCTAAGCGAGGTCGGTCTGTGCACAAGAACGCTTTTTTTTAAATGTCACAACTACAGCCAAAATGTATACTATAATGAATATGTATTTACAATACAGAAAATCACGGTTTTGATACAAAAATAAATGTTGTGGTCAGGGTCCATTTGGTGGGCGCTGGTTCTGGATGACGCCTCATCACAGAAACGCCTCCCCGGAATCTTCCCTGCTTCCTGACGACGGGAACGACGATTGGTGACCGTGCAGGAGCCGCAGCCAAAACCGGAGCAGCGATTGCGATGAGGGAATGAGGAGAGGCGGGAGCAGAGTGGAGAGGGAGACAAGCGGCATCATTAGCGACGGTCGCCAAAATGTGAACACGCCGGTGCAATTGCGATTACGTGTGTCGGTCAGGATTGTGGGGGCATGGTACTCACGTAGAGGTGGATGAAGTCGTCGGCCGCTTTGGAGAAATCCCAATTGTTCTGCTCCAGGCATCTGTGGAGGCGAGCGCGACGGGAGGAAAACAACGTCAGTGCCTTGTTTCCACAGTCCAGCTCGCAAGTCTAGTGCCTGGCTGTGGACCAGATTCCTATGGCCACCTGAAACGGGTTCTTGCAGCTCCCGGTAAGAATCGACCGTGCAGCCCATTACACAGTGCCATTTGGCTCGCTTCCCGAGGGAGCCGCACGCTTGGAATAGTGCCGTCGCGAGATCACGGGNTAAATTCAGCAGAGATGCACCGTCAAGTCGCCCTCACTCAGTCGACTTTATGGCCATGTGTTTGTACAAAATTGTTGAAACGTACAAAAATTTTCGGAGTAAGCCACCTCAAGCTACATTGTCTCCTTAATAATCTTTACAAAATGACTGATCCTCTAGCTGTGGACAAAAGGGAGTGAAGGGCAGGAAGGACGTAACAGTCCGAGTCCAAATACCCTGGTGCCCTCTAAGGGTTTGGCAGAATAAATGGCTCCTGCTGGACTGTCTGATTACTCTTGCAATGAAGCATGACATCATGCGTGTGTGCACATGTGTGTGGCTGTAAGAGAGTCCCACGTGCTCTCGCCCACCTTTGTGACCACTTCGGTGTCATGTGGGATTTTCTGCGAACGAATTGACTATCTCCTGCTGAGACAAGGTGAGCGCAGTAAGCGGGCAGCTGCTGGACGTCGCTGATGTTGAGGCGAATGCAGGGGCATCTCACTTGCAAGAGCTTCGCGGATGAACATCCGCTCACTCGCGACAGACGGCCTGCAGAGTGTCAACACAAGCAGGTCAATAAAANTAATAACACATTAGTTAAACAGCAAGCTAATGGAGCACCTGAAGAAAACACATGGGCAAGGGTCAAAACTCTATCCCATACAGAAGACAAGATGGAGATTAGTCCACACTTGCTGTACTGCCTTGAAGTTGATTGGTCCACACCCGAGACAGCTTTTCTTAGAGCCTAGTCTCCATTGGTGTTGGACCAGATGACGCCAAAAGGCGTCACTTCAAGGACAGTGCATATCATTATCATCAGAGTTGTTTCTTTTTGTTTGCATTTTGACTGCTTGTGTTGTGGTTATTGCAAACATGATGCCTTGTATAAAGGTGTCAGTTTTTGTACAGTTGAAAGGGTAAAAACCTATGACTTGTTTAATGCTGTTGTTGACTCCACATTAGCGGAACTCAACCATCGTTTTTCTTCCGATGCCTGTGAACTGCTCAGTAAGATCCTTACCTCGACCAGTTGACAACTTCGAATCGTACCAGTTAAATCAAGAGCAGATCATTGAGTTGGCGGCAATGTACAAGGCCGATTTTCGAGAGCTGGATCTGACTTCGATTAAACAGGAACTTGTTGAGTTTGTCATGTTCACAGGTGACGAGGAGAATGCCGCCGTATTTGAACCAGTCAAATCTAATCTGAAGCAACTGAGCATCGTTTNCTACAAGCACAAACTTGTAAGCATATTTCCTCAGTTGTATAAGCTCATTGACTGATCTTGACTCTCCCGATCTCTACGGCCACCACCGAGCGCGCAATCTCCGCCGTGAAAATGTTGAAGACGCGGCTGCGCACCAGCATGAGCGAAGACTGGATGGCCGATTGATGGTGATATACATCGGAAGGCTATCGCGAAGTCCCTCGATCTCTCCGATATTGTCCAGCAGTTCATGAGCATGTCAGCTCGCCGCGTTCAAATCCAATAAATTGTTTTNATAATTTGTGGCACCNATTGGAAAATATTCACTGGATATCTCAGAATATTGAAGTCAGCCCCGCAAAGTCAAAATCCTGGCACCGCCCTGGTCATGGTGCAAGTGACTCACCTGCCGTCCATGGTTGGCACCAATTGCACCACCGCCAAAACATCTTCACAGACTCTTGGCAATTCTTGGCTGAGGATCGACACACGACAAAGGTGCACGGGCGTCAAGAGAGAGCCACGCCATTAGCATAAACCGCATGCAGGATCAATTAGAATGGTGAGGTGGTGCTTATGGCAGGCAGTGCAGAATGCACCTGGTGTAGTTAAATGCAATGTCAGTGATGCTGTTGATGATGCTACTGCTGATGGTGAATGTGACTATGCAAATACTCACTCTCTTTGAAGAAGCCGTGCACGGTGAAGTTGACCTGGGTATCCTGTAAAGTGAGAGTCACAAGTAACGACGGCCATCATTTGTAAGCAACCCAAGAGGTGGAGACTGCAGGGTTAGTGCTGTGGCTAGAGTAAGTGTGAGTCTTGGCTTGTGTTAGTGTCAAGGTTTGAGAGAGAGAGAGATGTTGCTAGAGATCATAATATGATCGAGTGTCAAGGCTCGGATAATGTATATTTAAGGCCAAGAAGATGGCTTTAATCTCTCTTAAGAGTTACGTTTCACGTATTTGACTCGTACTGAAGCGACAGCTTCTTTGTCTTTCTTTGGTTCTTTATTAACTTGTATAGTTCCACATCTCTTCCGTCAACATCACTCAATGTCCTCGCTCGCTCGCTGCGCTCCGCTGGCTTCGCTGGCTTCGCTCGCTCTCCTGCTCCTCCAGCGATTCTCCTCTCCGCTCTCTCTCAGCTCGGCTGCTCTTTATTAACTTTGTCGTCCACTCCGTCATCTCTCTCTCTCAACAAGGTCCGTTACTCCGCTGCTATCCTACGCTGTACTCGCTCCATCCACTGCTACTCTATACTGTATTCTCTGTATCCACTGCACCATACTGTATTCTCTCTACCACTGCTACCTTATACTGCACTCTTTCTATCCACTGCTACGCTATGCTATACTCTATCCGCTGCTCGTCTCTCCATCCGTTCGTATCTCGTCCCAGGCACCAACTCCCGTTTCACTCTATCATCTCACCCTTTATCCCGAACCAATTACCCTTCATAAATTAGGTCATCCCCGCGACGCCACTCGCCCCAGTCCCCGGTGCCACGTGGCGTTGTTGTTGCAGACGCGCCGGCGCCAATGTCAGACAACCGTCTCATCCAATCAGCGCCTGCGTCCTGCAGCCCCTTAACTATCACGCCACCTTAATTGGTACGACAACGGCTAGCCAATCAGTGCCGTGTCCTCGTTCGCCCTCACTGTCCGCCACGTGCGCGTATATCGACCCAGCGTGACGCTTGTTTCAGCCCTTCACACGTAATTCACGTTAAATATTGTAGCAAGCTAAAGGTGAACATTTACGTAATCATCAGGTATCAAAGAATAAGTCAAATAATTATAGTAAAAATTCTAAGCATAAATTGAGGGCTTGTGCACAGGAAAGGTTTGTAACTCAGGCCACATAAGCTCAGCAATTTGTGTTTAAGCAGAGCCAGCGGCTATGCCAATGAGGGCGTTTTGGTACAAGGCCACAGTTGGCTCACCGTGCCACGGCTGACGGTGGTGGTGAAGGAGGACATATCGTGATGCTTGTGCGTCAGCTCTTTGATGAAGTCCTCCGCCGCTCGCACTTGAGCTGTGCTGTAGGATGAGGGGCAGGAGGCAACAAAACTGTGGTGATGTGCGTGGCGACAGATATGCACATGTTAAACTTCTTTTGCACTGTACAAAGTCAACTGTTGCATCGGAGGTGCGGAGCAAGGAGAAAAAACTGCATGGCGCACGGTGACAGAATGACATGAGCGGCGACACAGTGACGCGCGATCTGCAAACATCGCTCATGACCAACACGTGAATCTTCCGGGTCGGCTTGTCTGTACCTCCTCTCCCAGGCTGCTCCTGGAGGTGGAAACGAGATCCGGAGCATTAGGAAACGGAGTGGCTACACTCGCATCCACAAGTGTGCTTTAATTNCCGTGTTTTCGCAAGCATTTCTTCTGGTATCGTTGCAGAAACTGATGATTTTAGAAGCCATTTCATTTCGAAGCATTTAAAGCAAGCTTCTGATTCGCTGCTTGCGGCTATGTGAAAAAAACCTCCGCACGTTTCAGCGCACTTTAAATGGCCTCTTTATGACGCTATAGAAGTTGTCATTAATGCTTATAACTGCCTGTACGATGATAAGCAATGTAACCGGTCTCTCGAGAGTGGTCTGTGGCAAATACCAATTCATCCTTTCATGTGACAGCCTTGCTGGCCAGTTNGTGTGTGTGTTTTTTTGCTCACTCTAGGGGTGTAGATGGTGATGAGGCATCCTTATGATACTTCTTGAGCAGACCCTCGCGGTCTGCGGTATCATAAAGACCGTAGTACCTGCCAATGCACACACAACGCACTTTAAATCACCGAGTGTGTCGCGATCATCGATTCATAATATCAACTCAACTCTTTTGTTCACGATGCAAGTATACAGTCGTGCTTGTGATGATGAAAGAGTAACAATGAATTGTTGCATAAATAATGGGATGATGCAGTGGTGTAACGGTTATTACTCTGGCTTCCAAATCAGAGTTGCAGTGTAATGTCCTGTAAGCGAACGTTGAGGCAAAGGTGCAAACTGATTGAATCCCCACCTCTGTCCAGCCAGCTGTCCACCACAGTTCAATTGGCAGTGTTGGGTCAAGTGTGGTACTCCNTACCTTCCAAGATGTCCGGCCATTGTGGAAGACTCGGCCAAATGCACGATAGAGGTTCTTTACAACTCCTCTAGTGGAGTAGAAGGCGCAAGGAATTACAGGGCTGCACTTATATAATATACAATGATAAATTCATGATATAATTAACATAATGGACTAATCTGTAGAAGGAAGGCAGTCCAACCGGAAAACGGTAATAATGAGAGACACGTGATTAAACAACGTATGCAGCGTAAAGAAACCATTCTAACTGATAAGAAAGTAAGTGGCTTGAGCAGAACACACTGCAGAAGGAATAATAGCCATTAATATAGACTAAGTACTGAGTGACATCCAAGGAGGAACATGCCTCAGGGCAAGGCGTCCAGGAGTTGGAGCGAAAAAANGGCTTGTCTATAGATTGTAGGTAGGTTATTCCATTGCAGGGCAGTTGTATAGTGATGCTTGGGAAGCATTACAAAAANGCATAGGCTGGATACCCTAGTGTCTGTGTGAGTGGTGCGGGAATTGGAAGGCTCTTACTCCTTGAGGAAGTTCGCGATGAGCCTTGAATGTCGGCTGAGGTGGGCGGCAGAGGTGTGGAGCAGAGCTGTGGGAGGCTGAGCCTTGGGGGCAGAGGTGTGGTGGCAGAGGTGTGGTGCACAACTGTGAGAAGCTGGAAGTGGAAGCTGATTCTTGGATGGCTGTGTTGTGGTGCACAGCGATGAGAGGCTGAGCTTTGGGAGGCCGCGCAGCGGAGCTGAGCAGAGGTGCCATGACTTGGGCACCATCATGGACATGGATGCGGGTGGCTGTGGCAGCTTCTTCCTGTTGGTAACAATGATGGTAATGAAGGTAATTACGATGATGTGAGTGTGTGGTGATGAAGTTCATGCCAATGGTGAGGATGATGGTGTTGAGAGTAATGATAGTAGATGTGATGATGAAGGTAGTGGTGGTCATAACGTCCAATGTACTAACGTACAATCTGGTGTACCAACACAATCTGATGTATCAACACAGACACATTCTGATGTACCAACACACGTAAACAATCTGATATNCCAACATACAATCTGATGTACCAATACATACACACAATTACAAATACCAACACGTACACAGGAACGGCGNTGAGAGCATAGCAGCGCGTGCCGGCGTACGCATGGCCTCCTCACCTCGATCAGCCGCGTCGTCCTTCGTTAGGCCCGCAGCGAGCGAGGCGNTGGCCAGGACTGGCGCATCAAGACGATGGCCTGCAACACGGACAAAGCAGCGACACTGATCAGCTGGCCGCCGGCACGCCGGCCCCTCCCAGTGGATCACCTTACCTCGTTAGCCCGACAGGGATGCGACGATGCTCCCATTCGCCGCGAAAGTTGCATCAAATTATGCGTGGGCATGTCTGTGTGTGTCACAATTCTAGTGCATGTGCAACCAGGTGAGAGAACCAAGAGACCAGGATATGCTGAATTTTCCACAGTGACCCGGTAACCAATCACGTGTAAGTATTGGATTTGCATTCAGTTATATGCTGTTTCATTGTTTACCTAGGGGAAAGAGGCAGCAATTTGGCAAATGGATCAANGAAAATTGTAAAANTTAGACGGAATAATGGAAGCAGTAAAAACGAGATGAAAATTACATGAAAAATAAATTGATTCTTTAATTGAATCTCGGCTTCCACAACAATTCAATGAGTTTGATGATTTATGACTTTTTNACGATTCCAGTGCTGGAATCTCATAGCTGCGGTGCTCACACGGTATATGAGCTATTCAACCCGAAATAAANTTATTCTTACACGTGTGACTAAACGCATGCATTGTGTGCTGAAATGCATTTAACCCATGCATAATTGCACACTATTGCCTAGCACTCCATCCACTTCGGCTGTCTTTCCAGCCATCCGGGATTTCAATGGAACAACCAAGTAACCTCTTGGGCACATGATCTAACCACGACTCCTGTAGACCAGGCGAGGTAGTNAACATCTCTACGGGACTTGATCTAACCACGACTCCTGTAGACCAGGCGAGTAGTAACATCTCTACAGGACATGTCTAACCACGACTCCTGTAGACCAGGCGAGGTAGTAACATCTCTACAGGACATGATCTAACCACGACTCCTGTAGACCACGAGTAGTNACATCTCTACAGGNACATTGATCTAACCACGACTCCTGTAGACCAGGCGAGGTAGTAACATCTCTACAGGACATGATCTAACCACGACTCCTGTAGACCAGGCGAGTAGTGACATCTCTACAGCATGATCTAACCACGACTCCTGTATACCAGGCGAGGTAGTAACATCTACAGGACNTGATCTAACCCACGACCCTGTAGACCAGCGAAGTAACATCTACAGGACATGATAACCACGACTCCTGGTGTAGTTAACCAGGCGAGGTNGACAGCGAGGNTAACATCTCNCAGGNCTGTCTAACCANGCTTTGATTAGTACGTGACCACGAGGCCCCCTAGNTTCTGAACATCTCNNCGAGGNCTGATCTCANNATCTGTAGACCAGCGAGTTACATCTCNANAGGACAATGATCATCACNTCCTGTAGACCAGCGAGGTAACGTAACATCTCGTGACNGGACAATGACTCTGAACCNGACTCGNTTACGTGACGNCGAGGTAGNCATCTAATCAGGNCCGNTCNAACCAGTTGACTTATNGCCAGCNAGGCCCCCTGTNAACATCATTTGNCCAGGNCAATGNTNNAATTTCCANNCTCCTATNGACCAGCGGTAACTAACATNTCGTTGACGGATGTNNAACCANTTNGCCAGCGCCCCGCCCCTTCNGNTAACGTATNNACATNTCACAGGTGANNNANCCANGTTGACTCTATGAAGCGNGGTGTATTAACATCATCTTGACCAGTGTCNTAANAACCCANATCCTATNNACAGCNGTNTATAACAGTCAGTCATNCAGGAGCNTGAGTAATTTCCANGCTTTTCTANTCNNGCTGGTACGTATCAGTNTCATTGCAGGNNAANGTNNAACCAGCNTCNTCTGCCAGCGAGGCTTGNGNNAACNTCTCAGCGCNGGCATGGAGTCGTAACCACTNCAGTTAGATATNCCAGCGTAAACATCAGTCACCAGGCGNTCGNAACCANGNTCNTGCATTGCGCATTGACCNGNTANTATACCAGTTCATTGAGCCAGGNAGCNCANNACNTCNTATNGACAGCGNTGANNTATAAGTATGGTCAGTTCATTGNCCAGGNAGCNTGATNCNACNTCCGNTCNNGCGNGTGATATACAGTNTCATTGACCAGGACCTGTNNACCNNTCNCCTGACCAGCGAAGTATGCTAACNTATAACAGTNTCATTGACCAGGAGCAGTAACCANGAACTCNTTATGACCAGNCNAGCNTCANGAAGTATGGTCAGTCTAGNGTCAGATTTTTAGTTTCAACGTCCAGGTGACCNGCGTGACCAGTGCGGNTGCCCGCCCCNNGTTTGTCGTTTGTGGGTGAACCAGCGGCACGTTAACGTGAAACAGTCAGTGNAANGACAGGGGTCGTGTATTATCATAGATAGAGTAAANTTACCAGACATGTNGGAGANGTATGCTCCNNGTGGNAACTGAAGAGTTNGGTGTGGNTTNNGCATTGNGATTGGAANGCAAAAAANCNTTTGCTGATTGCGCATAGTAATGTTNATTTTTTATANCAGTANNCCGCATTTAATAGCGTAGACNANGTGGAGCAGTTGACNNGCGTGTAGGTGAATGNTCTGGTGACGNTGTGNAGTGNTGNTCNTNNATTATTGTNACCGTGAGGTGNTAGTNTGGTCNNAAGATTGACGGTGGTCGTATGGNGATGGTGNTAGTGTGGTCNTCTGTGTGAGGATGNTGATNGGTGGTGTAAGGTGNGCTNAAGTGGTCNGCNTGNGCCATGANCAGAATGTATTGTGGTATCGTAANNCTGGTNGTGGCATTANAGCATGTGNGTCTNTGACCATGCCTGTANTNAAGTATTGGTGGCATTGATCAGCGCATTGCNTGGGNTNGGATGANTGNTATGTGCTGGTGATTGTGGTGAGTANGATGTCCGCGTGCANGNTGAATGNTGGGNGCGTGGGGGTGGTGGTGAGGGTGAGTGNAGTNAGTNNGNNGCGANGGNGCAGGGNTGATNTGTCAGTGCATCGGAGGGTGGTGGTGATTGTGGTGATCGTAATTATTGTGGTAATGGTGGGGATCGTGAGGGTGGTAGTGATGGTGGTGATTGTGAGGGTGATGGTGGTGACCGTGAGGGTGGTAGTGATGGTGGTGATTGTGAGGGTGGTGGTGATTGTGGTGATCGTAATTATTGTGGTAATGGTGGTGATCGTGCAGGATGGTAGGGTTTGGTAGTGGATGGATNATCAGCATTGTGCGCTGGGGATNAGGGTGCGATGNAGTGTGCANGAGGGTCCGCTTCGTGATTGNGNTCTNATGGATGATCAGTTGATGGTGATNANGNTCAGACGTAATTATTGTGGTANGNTNANGTGAGGGTGGTGTTTNGACTTGGACAGTGGTGGTAATTAGGCCAGAGTAATACATGGTTAAGCAATACAACANATATGTATTCCTGACCAGGNAGGATACATTTGTGAAGTATACTTAACTTCTCAGGGAGTATAATTTNCCAAAAGTTTNGCACTATTGACATTGTGCTCCTAGTGNATTTTATACTCCCATACAGAAATTCAGACACATTGTGTCTCATTATTNGTCTCCTGTCACAATCCAACACCAGGTACGATTCAACACCGCAACTATGACCTTCACCAATTATCTCCAGTCGCCGAGAAGCTGCGACCCGTTCTCAATGCCAGACAGGCCTCGGCGATCTGAAAANCGAGCTGCAAACAATGGTGCAGGAGATTAACGATAACGCGCGAAGGACTGGAGATGTTGAACGAGTTTCAGAATTCGCTATTATTCGAGTGAGAGGATGTTACAATCCAGGTAGCCTTAATCTGTATCTCTGGCTTAACACCTGATCCTTAGGCACCTCATTCTGGCTTTAAACTGTGCGAAGATTATGATATAAGCCTAGAGTTTNAACACTGAGCCTGAGGGAGCTTCACACCAAAAATGTACTCGGCGATTTAAGTAAATGTTGGCAAAATCATCAATGATATAGATTTNAGGAAAGAAATACGTATTTTNTGCCCTTGTGTNCATTTGGTAAGCAACTTCCATTGAGATCTTAGAAGTCACTTTATTGAGGTGTGCTCTTCAGATACAATGGTTGCTCATGAAACCACGTTCAACAACATTTTTTTATTAGCTAGACATAACTTTCACCATATGCAGGATNCCTCATGTTGGCTATTAGGCAGTGACATACATATGTTATCTCTGTCTTGGGAGCTTGCTGTCATTCGCTTATTTCTATCTCCAGATATTTNAAAAAACTCAGTGGACACTCCAACAGCATTGACTTACAGCCACCAGTTCAAATAANTATTAAGGAGGTGAGAACTCTAGGACCAGGATAGTCTCATTTTAAGATCGGCCTGAGTCCAAGGTGACAAAGAGTAAGCACAGAGAAGTACAGAAATTATAAATAAAATCTGAAGAAAAAGCCATTCACCACCACACTAACCGTGGTAATGTCACCAAATAGCTTGTGCCTTTGAATCCATGGTGCAGTTTCGAAGCAGGAGGTAATTGACAGGCCAGGTCTTGTGGTTAACTCACTGAGNTAAATGGCATATGCACGGCCTGTGCGCCCACTGTGCCAGCTTGTGTTTTTAGCCACCACTGCTCCACTCTTCAGCTTTGCTCCTCACGCTACATTGATGTTGCAGAGCTACTGCTCTAACTGCCAGTAGCATCTTCATGAGCCTCCTCACGGCCGATCTTGACAACGCTGTACCAATCCTTGACAAGTCCAATCAGCTTTATATTCTCCTGTACACAGCAGCCCTGCCTTCTGTAGCTTGTACNATGACCGTCCTTTATCTGGCTAGACAGAAACTGATTGGCATGCCGTGGCTGGCATGTGGGCTATGTGACCCAGCTAACACAGTCTAGCCTAATTGAGGAGCTTACTGATGTGACTTTGTCCAGATCTTTCAAGAACATGTGAGTTCCTCACCATACAGCCTGGTTAAACGCAGGTGGATTGAAGCAGGCCAGCCTGAATGTTTCAAACGATGCAGATGTTCTTTAAATGTGTTCATTTTTCCTTTCGCCCCCCTCCCCACTGTAGGTGTCTCAGGTGTGCGAACTTGTCCGCTCTCCATAATGTCACATCACGAAGACTGCAATAAGTGCTTGAGCATGCATTTGGGAAATGACGACGTGCTGCAGCAAGCTCAGAAACAAGAGGTAGCCNTCGCCACTCGTGGCAAGCCTGGCCTCAATCATGCAGTTACAAGAGAGCCTAGAGGGGTTAGTAATGGTCATGTCAGACATGAGCCTGGGTGTTTATTTAGAGAGAAACGGAAGTTCACAACGCCATGCAGATTCAAAATAATTTGTTGGTAAAGTCACGTAGAAAATANTAATAAAGGAAATAAATAAAAACTACGACGTTTCAATCACAATGCAAGCGATCATAATTGGGTTCATATGGCCATGCCATGTTCTGACTGAGTTCGTACTGGATTGAGGCTTCATTTGAGCCAAATGAGGTGCAGAGTAATGGAGAAAATGGCAGAATCTTTGAGGTCAGTCCAGAGGAAAAAACCTACAGAGAATAGAGCAGAGACTCCATTTATGGAGGTGCAGATGTGCTTGTTTGGCAGGGATAATACACGACACCAGCACTTAAANCATTTATATGCCAGGTTCCAAAACAAATACGAATTTTGGCTAATCCTTCACGCACAATGCTCTCCCACGTGAANTATATCACATTTGTATAACATCTAAACATGATCCTGGCCATTCAGTTTTNAATAGTCAAGTCAAAGCTGATTTCCTGCTCTAATGTGCAATGATGTTGTGCTCATATTTGTTTTACAGCCCTTGGCCAGTGTTGGAAATGTCACATTTCAATGATGGTGTGAGTCGACCCATAGGACAACCACTGTTTACTTCCTACTTAGTGGTACTAATTGTATTGGCCATTGAGGATTTTATTGGTATTTATAAGCTATTAATTCATAATTGGATGTTATAAATTGAGCGCTTTTCAGATTTGTTGCATAGATAGTATGAGTTTTCATATTTTAGTTAGACCTTATGGCAATGTGGATGTTAATTGAGGAATGTTGTGAAATGTATTCTATAATATATTCTTAGCTGTTACTGCACTGCTTTTAAAATTGCTTTGTACTTGCTGTGCTTTCATGATGTTTCATGAGTGTTGACCNAGGCTCACTTAAATAAAATACATCTCGACTCTGGGCTTACAATTGGTTATCAAGTTAATGTATCTTATGGTTGTACTCTACGTGCCTTTGGCCTTGCTTNACATACCTTTAACTCTCTAAACATTGGTTTNGCGTTTCATTATCAAGTTACATTTTCCAAAANCACACNAACTGCTCTCATCCGCTAATTTTTTAAGTTTGATCCAACGTCTTCAGTTATATGCATGCCTCTTAGGNGCTCAGATGCGTTCTTGATAAACGGAAGACTTCATGAAACAGCGCTATAGGTCATCATAACATGCTTCAATGGAGATACATTACCGAACGAGCGTTGGTTTTCCTCTGAGCAATATTGAGGGCTTCATTGGGGTATCAGTAACAGCCTTAATTATAACTGCACATGATGTTTTAAAGCATTTTATATATTTAAAAAAGTTTAATGGTAATGACGTAAGAGGTATGCCTGTACATGTGTAGTGGGTTATTTAAGACTGGTAGACGAATCGTGAGGCAACGCTTATTTATTACAAAGGGGCTTAACAACACAATCGGCCTCCTACTTGAATGGCTAACGGCCTAACTCGCTCTATTCCTGGGGCTAGGGTCTCGGGGTCCTCCGGCTAAGAGGGTCCTAGGGGAGGCTAGTCTGACCTGACCAAAGGTACTGGCCACACGGACCCGGCCCTGATAAGGACGTCTGGCTCCGAGGCTTCCAGGGTCGCACCACTGGCCCACTCTGCCCGGCCCTGATAAGACGGTGGGTCAGGTGAGTTCCAGGGTTCTGGCTAGCTGGTCTTCTGTCTTCAACTGGCAACTCTGCCTGGACCCTCCGGGGTCCGGCCTTTTAGCCTGCTCTGTGGCTTGCTCATCCCTAGCCACGCCTCCCTTCCCGAACCTTCCACCAGGTTCTAGAAGGGCGACATCATTCCCCACAGCCCCCTAACTGGGGGCTGTGCCCATTCGTTCCAGGATCCGTTCTGCCGGCTGACTGTTGGCCCTTGGGCAATACTCCCTGGTACCGGCTCAGCCCGTTGACTGCCCCTATTGGTAAGTAGTGGGCACCACCCGAGACTATGCACGTTCGCCCAATAACACCGTTCGACATGTGTCTATGTCTGGGTTGTGTGTGAACACAGGCTGGGCCCACGTTGGAGCAAGCCAAGCCCCTTTAGAGGGTGGTGGGTTCCCAGCGCATCCTCTCTGAGCTACGGGTCCACGGTCAATTGCGTCGCTAAGGAACGGGGGGGGGGTACAGAAAGCAGGCTTGGGAGCACTAGGCCTCAATTGCATTCACGTTTAAAATACACAAGACGAGCTTACTACCCGGCTTCGCCCGGGACTTGGATTCTTGTCTTGGATTAGTACACGGCTACGCGGAGGGTGGGGGTGCGTGACGTCAGCAGGCACACTGCGTGACGCTGCCGTGCGGGTGACATCACAGATGTGACATCACCTCACTTGCGTGCAAAATATATCCATTATTGCGCCCCCAACTCCCCCTCAAAATAAAAAGTCTATTTTATACTTTTTGTATTGTGTACAGTCTGGAAGCTACCCGCATGCCAAATTTCAAGATTGTTGCATGTCGGGAAGTATGCTAACATTCCAACAGACACATTCTTAAATTTCCCTTTAATATATATAGATCAAGGCCGTAATTATAATATATTGGGGGGACACATCTCCCCAATATTCAAATATGCTCAAAATGTCCACCCCAATATATTGTGATTTTTTATTTCTGTTGAAATGATTGCGGTTATGGTTGTACTTTATTAATCCGTAATCTCTGCCATTACATACAATAAAACAAGAAAAGGTAAAAAAAACAGAGCAATGTAATACAATACACTATTAGACATTGTTAAAAATAAATAAAACGTCCATCCTATGTGTTAGTGAACTTTTAAATATTTTAGGCAGGAAATGGCAGGAAATGAGTTTTCAAATTTAGATTTTTTTCTGGGGGGGGGACCCCAGACTCCCTGGAAGATTCCCCCCCCCCCCCAATGTTGACTCCATGGCTACGGTCTTGCTTGCGTTACTCCCCACCACCACCCTCACGCTCGCAGGTCACAGCAGCAGCAGCAGACGGTGACCCACAAAGTTCGAGGGCGGACAGCGACTCCAGGGAGCCCGACAATCTGAGGTCATACTCTTTGGTCTTGTAGTTGTTGTTGTTTGACTTGCATCCCACTGAGATTTTTGCACACAGCGTTGGTGTACGGTGTTTTTTCTGCAATATTTTGCTGTCTTTTCTTGACTTTTCTGTTTGCACTTAGTCACATATTCACTTTAAGATGTTTTTTGTTCATGTTTTTGTTTTTTGTTTGTTGCGGTTGCACCCGATTCAAGAGCTGAATGGCTCACAGGGCGATACCTAATAAATGAACTTGAAACTTGAAAACTTGGTTATTTCGGTAAAGTCACGTAGGTAGAAATAAACTAAAACAAATCACGACGTTTCGATCTCAACAGAAGCAATCTTCATCAGGTGGGACAACCACAGCAAGAAAAATGCTGAAGTAGGCGAGAGAGCTGCCCGTGGCAAGAGGTTATATAGATAAGAGAGGCAAGGGGGGGGGGAGAGGGGGGGGAGCACGAGGGCATGAGGTGGAGGAGGAAGAAGATCAAAGAGGACACAGTCATGAGATGGGGCAAAAGCGGTGGATTGGTAAGTTTTCGCTAAAGCTATGCTGCATGTGGTATGCCGGGCACGGATTGGGGTTTTGTTTTGTTTTGGTTGCGAAGTTTGGACTGACCCCAAACATCTTGATACCCTGCGCANAGGAATCATNCGGTTCATGACGTCACTCCACATGGAGTGACGTATGAACCCGCTCATGATTTGTATCATTAATGACGTCACTCCACATGCGGATGTGNAGTGAGTCATGAACACGCTCATGATTTTNGTATCATTAATGCGTCACTCCATGCGGTATGTGGAGTGACGTCATGAACNCGCTCATGTTTTGTATCATTAATGACGTCACNCCACATGCGGCATGTGGAGTGAGGTCATGACGCTCATGATTATATCATTAATGACGTCACTCCAATGCGGCATGTGGATGACGTCATGAACCCGCTCGATTATTGNGCATTAATGACGTCACTCCACTGCGGNATGTGGAGNGACGTCATGAACCGCTCATGGTATTGTATCATTAATGACGTCACTCCACATGCGGCATGTGGAGTGACGTCATGAACCCGCTCATGGTCTATTGTATCATTAATGAGTTCCACATGCGGCATGTGGAGTGACGTCATGAACCCGCTCANGATTACCTTGNATCATTAATGACGTCACTCCACATGCGGCATGTGGAGTGACGTCATGAACCCGCTCATGATTTTGTATCATTAATGACGTCACTCCACAGAGTGACGTCATGATCCCGCTCATGGTTTTGTATCATTAATGACGTCACTCCACATGCGGCATGTGGAGTGAGGTCATGAACCCGCTCATGGTTTTGTATCATTAATGACGTCACTCCACGGATGTGAGTGACGTCATGAACCCGCTCATGTTATTGTAGCATTAATGACGTCACTCCATATGCGGCATGTGGAGTGAGTCATGGACACGCTCATGGTTTTGTAGCATTACTGACGTCACTCCATGCGGCATGTGGAGTTAGGTCATGAACCCGCTCATGATTATTGAGCATTAATGACGTCACTCCACATGCGATGTGGAGTGACGTCATGAACCGCTCATGATTATTGGAGCATTAATGACGTCACTCCACATGCGGCATGTGGAGTGACGTCACGCGCATACACACATTTCTGGGCTATTATAGTAGTAATTGTTTAAGAACTTAAAAAAAACTCAGCATCATCGAAGAGCAAAAAAGCCCAAGAAAGTTAAATGTAATAGAGAGTGCAGACTCTCGCGCTTACAATATAGAGGGAAGAAGGGGGCGATGGGCGTGTAACCTCTCTCTGATTGGCCAAGCTTGTGCATAAATCGAGGTTGGCGAAGCCGGAATTTAAATCGAAATTGAAGGCATTGTTTGCGCAAGAAGATGAGAGCCCGGCCAAGATCGCTCTCTGCCTCGCGCTCGGCCTTCTGATCTGGATCCTCGGCAACAACCCGGTGGTGTCCACTTCCTACTACTCTGCTGTAGCGAGCACCTCGTGTGTCGCCAGTAAGAATCACGCAATTCGCGCTCGCCGGCGGCCACGTGTCATCACTCACTCGGCACGCACGCGCCTGTTGACATTCAACTACAATTGTTTATAGCGAACAATGCGACGCGGTGAATGTAGACGAAGGAAGAGGAGAGAGGAAGACGACGATACGATTCGTTGAGTAGAACGGACGGTAGGACGATGTTAACACATTCCTGCGGAGGGAGCTGGTAGGAACGTCGGGTTGCTCGGTCAATGGCCAGGGTCAACGGCGGCGTGGTGTATTCCGCAAATATGCCCGACTGTGAGGGCGGGCACAAGCCGGCGTGAGTAGGTGAAACGTTGAGTTTTATAAGGGCACCACGGGGTGACCAACCCAGCCCCAGCCCNACCNTCCCACCCAGTCGCCCTCCCCACCCAGCCCCACCAGCCCCACCCAGCCCCTCCCTGCACGACGGACACAATTATCCCTGTGGGCTGGTGTAACCAGGAGGTTCCTACCAGTATAATTGTGATGTGTTAGGAACTTACATCGTGTGTGAGAGTACTTACTGTATATATGTGCTTTGTGGTGTATGTTGCGTCCTATAGACTCTTAGTGTGTCATGAAATAACTTTTGAGTCGTTCGTGAACGAAAGCAACCGAAATTGATGGGAGAGACGGCCTTCCTAGAGGTGAATGACGAACTGAATGGATTTGGAATGTTTCAGAGGCGTCCAGCATGTAACCCTTGTTTTTAATGTCGATTCAGTATACTAGATAAAAATTATAATAATTGTTTTCTTTATAAACCAATTGCTATGATTATATTTGCGTTTTGTATCATCTGGATTACGTCCATAGCATTATATCAGATGCGCACTGCGGTTGGAGCAGAATGACGCGTAATGAACACGTGCATATAGAGACACAAGTACATCGTTCGGTCAACACATGCGAACACACACAATATGTGTGTGTGGATATACAAAGATTCCCTGCTGGGTCAAGTGCTGTAAGCAAGTATTGGGGCTGCTGCCCCCGGTTCCTTTTTAAATCTTTATATTAAGTTCACTTGCTTGCTTGCTTACGACCGTGCAAATCTTTCGGTCGTTTTTAACCCACTTCCGTGATCCAATCGAGCTGACATTTTCCACACAGACTCGTGCGTGACAATTAATGTTCGTGAATTTTTTTTTCAAATTTACACTTTTTAGGCAAAAATATATTTAATTACCAATTGCTTAATGGTGCCATGCAATCTTCTGACCTATAGTGGCAGCCATCTCAAGCCAGAGGACGAGAGGACTCTAGCCGCCACGCTATAAAGGATTTAAAAACTTTGTTTTATCTTATATTAGTTCGCTTGCTTGCGTNCTTGCTTGCTTACGACCGTGCAAATCTTTCGGTCGTTTTTAACCCACTTCCCGTGATCCAATCGAACATTTTCACAAGACTCGTTGTACCAGACAATTAATGTTGTGAAAAAAATTCCCAAAATTTACACTTTTTAGGCAAAATTATTTNACATATATTCAAATAGAACTCATTCTTGGCTTTGGCTGAACGTCACAGTATAAGAGCCCAGAGCGTAACCCCTCCACAGGCCGTGGCGGAGTAGCGCAGTTAGTAGCGCCTCGCTTCCCATGCCAAAGGTCGCGGGATCGATCCCGCGTCCTCACAGGTGAATATATTTTTACATCCTTTATATTAAGTTCGCTGCCACGCATATAAAGGATTTATAGTGAAAAACTTTGTTTTACGGGTTATACTTGTTCCCTTCCTCTTCTTCTCTCTCGCTGCTGCCTTTCCCCCTGCGAAACATATCTCTTGGCTGGCCCTTGGTCATTCACCCCATTCCCGTGTATTCCCTCAAACATTAGTAGGAGACTCCTGTACACCACTGCCCACACTCGTGCACGCACAGCCACTCAAACGCGACGTCTCCGCTCTCACAACCCGCGCACCAATCACACGCGCGGGATGGGGGGTCAGGGGTNAAAGGGCAATGACGTCGCGCGTAGCCGATTGGGGGGGTTGTATTGGAGATGATTTAAAGGGCTGTGAGGCGGATATTCGGGACTGGTTCTAGAACAAGTGTTGCTGTGTACTGGGGCATTAAAGAGAAGGCTTTAATCGTCCTCCGGCCCCTCTGCGCAGTGATGAGTAACTGGCGACAGGATTTACGCACTACGCTCGGGCACAATCTAAACAATAGTATGAATAATCCCACGTGTACCCGTGCCAGTCTACCGTTGCACACGCTAAACAGCGCAGCGCAAGCGTAACGATAACCGAATGGAGGGTAAGATCCGCGCGTTAACCCGTCGTTCAGACCTATGCCACACACGCAGCGCGGAGGTCAGGGGTCACAGGGCGAAACGTGCACTCGTGGAGTCCTTTGGGGGCAGCGTTTCTTCCGCCGGACGCTGCACCAGCCACACGTTACAGCGAGCGCACACGCACCACCATGCACTTTCCTCACACTCGTAGAAACCCCACGAGGCTGTTATCGATTACTAACGATTTATTCCCGGCGTGTCTGCGAGTCACTATTACCCGAATCAGTCGGAATCAGCAGGGCAAGGCTAACCTATCTCCGATGGTCTAAACCGTGCTACCTCGTCTGTTTGGAATTAAACTCCCGAGGCTTTCATGCTAAATCCCAACTCTCTCTCTCTCATGTACTCACGTTTTGGTTCGGCTGTGCAGAAAGCCGGGGAGAGGCGAGGCTGCACGGAGCTCTCGCTGGGAGCGAGGCCTGGCTGCGCTGATGATCGTCTCACGGACGATCCAGTGGCCGGCAAGCTTCCAGCTGACCGCTACAACAATAAACAACACAAAACCACGATGGGAGTGCCAAGTATAGGAAAGGTAAACAACTCACTTAAACATATACAGGTAAAGTCCACTGTGCTATGAGCTTCTTTTTCAGAAGCGACCTGGCCACAAATGATAGCTCAACACAGTGGCTTATCACATGGACATGTTTGCAGCAAAATAATCTATAAACTGCCATATCATCTATGAATGTAGCGGTTCACTACAGATGTTCCTGTAGTGGTGCGCAGTGGGGTTACAGTGAGGGAAAAAAGTATTTGATCCCCTGCTGATTTTGTACGTTTCCCACTGACAAAGAAATGATCAGTCAATAATTTTAATGGTGGGTTCATTTGAACAGTGAGAGAGAAAACAACAAAAAATCCAGAAAAACGCATGTCAAAAATGTTATAAATTAATTTGCATTTTAATGAGGGAAATAAGTATTTGACCCCTCTGCAAAACATGACTTAGTACTTGGTGGCAAAACCCTTGTTGGCAATCACAGAGGTCAGACGTTTCGTGTAGTTGGCCACCAGGTTTGCACACATCTCAGGAGGGATTTTGTCCCACTCCTCTTTGCAGATCTTCTCCAAGTTATTAAGGTTTCGAGGCTGACGTTTGGCAACTCAAACCTTAGCTCCCTCCACAGATTTTCTATGGGATTAAGGTCTGGACTAGCTAGGCCACTCCAGGACTTAATGTGTTCTTCTTGAGCCACTCCTTTGTTGCTGTGTCATTGTCATGCTGGAATACCCATCCACGACCCATTTTCAATTCGGCTGAGGGAGGGATGTTCTCACCCAAGATTTACGGTACGTGGCCCGTCCATCGTCCCTTTGATGCGGTGAAGTTGTCCTCTCCCCTTAGCAGAAAAACACCCCCAAAGCATAATGTTTCCACTCCATGTTTGACGGTGGGGATGGTGTTCTTGGGGTCATAGGCAGCATTCCTCCTCCTCCAAACACGGCGAGTTGCGTTGATGCCAAAAAGCTCCATTTTGATCTCATCTGACCACAACACTTTCACCCAGTTTCCTCTGAATCATTCAGATGTTCATTGGAAAACTTCAGACGGGCATGTATATGTGCTTTCTTGAGCAGGGGGACCTTGCGGGCGCTGCAGGATTTCAGTCCTTCACGGCGTAGTGTTACCAACTGTTTTCTTGGTGACAATGGTCCCAGCTGCCTTGAGATCATTGACAAGATCCTCCGTGTAGTTCTGGGCTGATTCCTCACCGTTCTCATGATCATTGCAACTCCACGAGGTGAGATCTTGCATGGAGCCCCAGGCCGAGGGAGATTGAAAGTTCTTTTGTGTTTCTTCCATTTGTGAATAATCGCACCAACTGTTGTCACCTTCTCACCAAGTTGCTTGGCGATGGTCTTGTAGCCATTCCGGCCTGTGTAGGTCTACATCTTACCCTGACATCCTTGGAGAGCTCTTTGGTCTTGGCCATGGTGGAGAGTTTGAATCTGATTGATTGCTTCTGTGAACAAGTGTCTTTTATACAGGTAACATGCTGGATTAGCAGCACTCCCTTTAAGAGTGTGCTCCTAATCTCAGCTCGTTACCTGTATAAAAACACCTGGGAGCCATAAATCTTTCTGATTGAGAGGGGGTCAAATACTTATTTCCCTCATTAAAATAAAATCAATTTATAACATTTTTGACATGCGTTTTTCTGGATTTTGTTGTTATTCTGTCTCTCACTGTTCAAATAAGCCTACCATTAAAATTATAGACTGATCATTTTTTGTCAGTGGACAAACGTACAAAATTAACAGGGATCAAATACTTTTTTTCCTCGCTGTATGAGCGCGAGAGATTGAGCAATGTGTTCAAGCTGGACTGCCTACAATCCATCCTGGGTTTAACTATCCTGTGTTTAACCAATTGGTCAAATGTCCAAAATGTGATTTGCTATTCATTATTGTATGCCCAGATTAATGAAAAGGCTTTTGTATCTGAATAATAAAGTGATGGTGTTGATGTCAGATGTGGAGTGGGAGAGTACAGTAATCCCTCGCCACTTCGCGGTTCAAGTTTCGAGGCCTCAGTGCATCGCGGATTTTTCGAACTGATTTAAAGGCCTCATTATACCTGTGCAGTAACACCATCATCACGAACTGCACAGGTCTGTCATCGTCGTCATTGTCATTGTCATCGTCGTCGCATTACTGGAGTCAAGTCTCAAGATACTACTGTCATTGGTGAGTGTAGAACACCATAATACATCGTATGAGAGAGAGTGAATGTATAATATTAAGATTTTATAATTAAATAGATTTAAGTAAAATATATATATAGTATAAATATACATATTTTAAACATTATGGTACCCACACCATATACGGAAATTCCTAGGGGGCCAATCCTACTTCGCGGATTTTCACCTATCACGAGGGGTTCCGGTCCCCATTAACCGCGATAAACGAGGGATCACTGTATTCCAAATGGTGGGGNCTGTGCATGAGAAATCTCGTCCATCAATGGGACCATGCCCACCACGCTACACCACTGATGACAACACTGTGCAAATCTGCAATATTGTGTCTGTGTGTGTTCTTCTCAGTTCCACTTTGAGGGAGACATGGCAACATTCTATGTGGTTAACTACATGGCGGCCTTGAACCTCAAGGCGCTGTCACGAAAATTGTCTTTCCCGACTATAGGGTGAGTGCGTTGGGAGGCAGGAGGATAGGCCAACCGCTATATGAGCTGTAAAGTTACATCAGTTGTTTATAGCCCCCCCCCTTCAACTGAAGGACCAGGAGATCACAGCATATCAATCGATTGTTTAATACATCTGTCCAGACTTTGAGCGTACTTGACTGAATGCGTACGTGTTTTTCCCGGACAGTGCAGCTTCTGCCTCCAACCTCAATGCTCATTCAGGGAATTTGCCGAACAATCCTAATACAGGATCCTCGTGAACAACAGTCTTGAGGCTGAGCAAGACTCTGGATAATGAGAGGGCATCATTATCCTCATGTAGCCTTTCATAGTGGTCCCAAGAGGTTACTTGGTCATTGAAATCCCCTGGGATTGCTGGAAAGACAGCCGAAGTGGACTGAAGGGCTAGGCCAATAGGTGCATTGGTTAAATGAATTTCAGCACACAATGCATGCGTTTAGTCACACGTGTAAGAATAATTTGATTTCGGGTTGAATAGCTCATATACCATGTGTGACCACCCGCAGCTATGAGAGATTACAGCACTCGAAATCGTAAAAATATCATAAATCATCAAACTCATTGAATTGTCGGTGGAAGCCAGGATTCATTTAAAGAATCAATTTACTTTTTCATGTCATTTTCATCATTTTGTTTTACTACTTCCCATTATTCCATCGCATATTTACATTTTCTTTGATCCATTTGCAAAATTGCTGCCATCTTTCCCCTAGGTAAAAATGAAACAGCATAGAACTGAATGCAAATCCAATACTTACACGTGATTGGTACCGGGTCACTGGAAAATTCAGCATATCCTGGTCTCTTGGTTCTCTCACCTGGTTGCACAACATACACTAGAATTGTGACACATACACAGACATGCCCACGCATAATTTCATTCAACTTTCACGAGCGAATGGGAGCATCGTCGCATCCCTGTCGGCTAACGAGGTAAGGTGATCCACATAGTAGGGGCCGGCGTGCCGGCGGCCAGCTGATCGGTCTCGCCGCTTTGTCCGTGTTGCAGGCCATCGTCTTGATGCGCCCAGTCCTGGGCCCACCGTCTCCGCTCGCTGCGGACCTATTGAAGGACGTCCGGCGGCTGATCAGGTGAAGAGGCCATGCGTACAGCCGGCATGCGGCTGCTATGCTCTCACCGCTGTTCCGTGTGTACGTGTTGGTATTTGTAATTGTGTGTTTGTATTGGTACATCAGATTGTATGTTAGTATATCAGATTGTTTACGTGTGTCGGTACATCAGAATGTGTCTGTGTTGATACATCAGTTTGTGTTGGGACACCAGATTGTACGTGTTAGTACATCGGACGTTATGACCACCACTACCTTCATCATCACATCTACTATCATTACTCTCAACACCATCATCCTCACCATTGGCATCAACTTTATCACCACCACCACTCACATAATCATAATCACCTTCATTACCATCATTGTTACCAACAGGAAGAAGCTGAGCTGCCACAGCCGCCACATCCATGTCCATGATGGTGCCCAAAGTCATGGCACCCTCTGCTCAGCCTCCGACTGCGCAGCCTCTCATCGCTGTGCCACCCACCGCTGTGCACCACAACTCTGCCATCCAAGGATCGGCTTCCCACTGCTCAGCTTCCACAGTTGTGCCACACACTCGACCTCACCCAAGGATCAGTTTCCCACTGCTCAGCTTCCCACAGTTATGCACCACACCTCAGCCACCCACAGATCGGCCTCCATCGCTCTGCCACCCACACCTCTGCCACCCACAGCTCAGCTCCCATCGCTCTGCCTCCCACACCTTTGCCGCCCACCTCAGCCGACATTCAAGGCCTCATCGCGAACTTCAAGGAGTAAGGAGCCTTCCAATTCCCCGCACTCACTCACACAGACACTAGAGTATCCAGCCTATGCTTTTTTGTAATGCTTCCCAAGCCATCACTATATGACTCCCTGCAATGGAATAACCTACCTACACTTATAGACAAGCTAATTTATTCGCTCCTGCTCCTGGATGGCCTTGCCCTTAGGCCCGTTCCTCCTTGGATGTCACCCAGTACTTAGTCTAGACTAATGGCCATTATTCCTTCTGCCAGTGTGTTTTGTTCAAGCCACTTACTTTCTTACCAGTTAGAATGCTTTCTTTACGCTGCATATGTTTAAATCACGTGTATCTCATTATTACCGTTTTCCGGTTGGACTGCCTTCCTTCTACAGATTAGTCCCATTATCTTAATTCTATATGTTATAAAGTGCAGCCCTGTAATTCCTTGCGCATTCTATTCCACTAGAGGAGCTGTAGAGAACCTCTATCGTGCATTTGGCCTAGTCTTCCACAATGGCCGGACATCTTGGAAGGGTAGGGAGTACCCACACTTGACCCCAACACTGCCAATTGAACTGTGGTGGACAGCTGGCTGGACAGAGGTGGGGGATTCAATCAGTTTGCACCTTTGCTTCAATGTTCGCTTACAGGACATTACACTGGCAACATCTGATTTGGAAGCCAGAGTAATAACCGTTACACCACTGCATCCATTATTTATGCAACAATTCATTGTTACTCTTTTATCATCACAAGCACGACTGTATGCTTGCATCGTGAACAAAAGAGTTGGGTTGATATTATGAATCGATGATCGCGACACACTCGGTGATTAAAGTGCGTTGTGTGCATTGGCAGGTACTACGGTCTTTATGATACCGCAGACCGCGAGGGTCTGCTCAAGAAGTATCATAAGGATGCCCTCATCACCATCTACACCCCTCAGAGTGAGCAAAAATACACACACAAACTGGCCAGCAAGGCTGTCACATGAAAGGATGAATTGGTATTTGCCACAGACCACTCTCGAGAGACCGGTTACATTGTTATCATCGTACAGGCAGTTATAAGCATTAATGACAACTTCTATAGCGTCATAAAAGAGGCCATTTAAAGTGCGCTGAAACGTGCGGAGGTTTTTCACATAGCCGCAAGCAGCGAATCAGAAGCTTGCTTTAAATGCTTCGAAATGAAATGGCTTTAAAATCATCAGTTTCTGCAACGATACCAGAAGAAATGCTTNGCGAAAACACGGAAATTAAAGCACACTTGTGGATGCGAGTGTAGCCACTCCGTTTCCTAATGCTCCGGATCTCGTTTCCACCTCCAGGAGCAGCCTGGGAGAGGAGGGTACAGACAAGCCGACCCCGGAAGATTCACGTGTTGGTCATGAGCGATGTTTGCAGATCGCGCGTCACTGTGTCGCCGCTCATGTCATTCTGTCACCGTGCGCCATGCAGTTTTTTCTCCTTGCTCCGCACCTCCGATGCAACAGTTGACTTTGTACAGTGCAAAATAAGTTTAACATGTGCATATCTGTCGCCACGCACATCACCACAGTTTTGTTGCCCTCCTGCCCCTTATCCTACAGCACAGCTCAAGTGCGAGCGGCTGACGGCGGAGACTTCATCAAAGAGCTGACGCACAAGCATCACGATATGTCCTCCTTCACCACCACCGTCAGCCGTGGCACGGTGAGCCAACTGTGGCCTTGCACCAAAATGCCCTCATTGCATAGCCGCTGGCTCTGCTTAAACACAAATTGCTGAGCTTATGTGGCCTGAGTTACAAACCTTTCCTGTGCACAAGCCCTCAATTTATGCTTAGAATTTTTACTATAATTATTTTTTGACTTATTCTTTGATACCCTGATGATTACGTAAATGTTCACTTTAGCTTGCTACAATATTTAACGTGAATTACGTGTGAAGGGCTTGAAACAAGCGTCACGTGCTGGGTCGATATACGCGCACGTGGGACAGTGAGGCGAACGAGGACACAGGGCACTGATTGGCTAGCCGTTGTTGCCACCAATTAAGGTGGCGTGATAGTTAAGGGGCTGCAGGACGCAGGCGCTGATTGGATGAGACGGTTGTCTGACATTGGCGCCGGCGTGTCTGCAACAACGCCACGTGGCACCGGGNACTGGGGCGAGTGGCGTCGGGGATGATCTAATTATGAAGGTAATTGGTTCGGTAAAGGGTGAGATGTAGAGTGAAACGGAGTTGGTGCCTGGACGAGATATGAACGGATGGAGAGACGAGCAGCGGATAGAGTGAATATAGCATAGCGTAGCAGTGGATAGAAAGAGTGCAGTATAAGGTAGCAGTGGTAGAGAGAATACAGTATGGTGCAGCGGATAGAGAGAATACAGTATAGAGTAGCAGTGGATGGAGCGAGTACAGCGTAGGATAGCAGCGGAGTAACGGACCTTGTGAGAGAGATGACGGAGTGGGACGACAAGTTAATAAAGAGCAGCCGAGGGANAGAGAGAGAGCGGAGAGGAGAATCGCTGGAGGAGCAGGAGAGCGAGCGAAGCCAGCGAAGCCAGCGGAGCGCAGCGAGCGAGCGGAGGGACATTGAGTGATGTCGACGGAAGAGATGTGGAACTATAAGTAATAAAGAACCAAAGAAAGACAAAGAAGCTGTCGCTTCAGTACAGTCAAATACGTGAAACGTAACTCTTAAGAGAGATTAAAGCCATCTTCTTGGCCTTAAATATACATTATCCGAGCCTTGACACTCGATCATATTATGATCTCTAGCAACATCTCTCTCTCTCTCAAACCTTGACACTAACACAAGCAAGACTCACACTTACTCTAGCCACAGCACTAACCCTGCAGTCTCCACCTCTTGGGTTGCTTACAAATGATGGGCCGTCGTTACTTGTGACTCTCACTTTACAGGATACCAGGTCAACTTCACCGTGCACGGCTTCTTCAAAGAGAGTGAGTATTTGCATAGTCACATTCACCATCAGCAGTAGCATCATCAACAGCATCACTGACATTGCATTTAACTACACCAGGTGCATTCTGCACTGCCTGCATAAGCACCACCTCACCATTCTAATTGATCCTGCATGCGGTTTATGGATGGCTCTCTCTTGACCGTGCACCTTTGTCGTGTGTCGATCCTCAGCCAAGAATTGCCAAGAGTCTGTGAAGATGTTTTGGCGGTGTGCAATTGGTGCCAACCATGGACGGCAGGTGAGTCACTTGCACCATGACCAGGGCGGTGCCAGGATTTTGACTTTGCGGGGGCTGACTTCAATATTTGAGATATCCATGAATTTTCCAATGGTGCCACAAATTATAAAAAATTTATTGGATTTGAAGCGGCGAGCTGACATGCCATCAACTGCTGGACAATATCGAGATCGAGGGACTTCGCGATAGCCTTCCGATGTATATCACATCAAGTCGGCCGCGTCTTCAACATTTTCATGGCGGAGATTGCGCGCTCGGTGGTGGCCGTAGAGATCGGGAGAGTCAAGATCAGTCAATGAGCTTATACAACTGAGGAAATATGCTTACAAGTTTGTGCTTGTAGAAAACGATGCTCAGTTGCTTCAGATTAGATTTGACTGGTTCAAATACGGCGGCATTCTCCTCGTCACCTGTGAACATGACAAACTCAACAAGTTCCTGTTTAAGCGAAGTCAGATCCAGCTCTCGAAAATCGGCCTTGTACATTGCCGCCAACTCAATGATCTGCTCTTGATTTAACTGGTACGATTCGAAGTTGTCACTGGGTCGAGGTAAGGATCTTACTGAGCAGTTCACAGGCATCGAAAAAAACGATGGTTGAGTTCCGCTAATGTGGAGTCAACAACAGCATTAAACAAGTCATAGGTTTTTACCCTTTCAACTGGTACAAAAACTGACACCTTTATACAAGGCATCATGTTTGCAATAACCACAACACAAGCAGTCAAAATGCAAACAAAAAGAAACAACTCTGATGATAATGATATGCACTGTCCTTGAAGTGACGCCTTTTGGCGTCATCTGGTCCAACACCAATGGAGACTAGGCTCTAAGAAAAGCTGTCTCGGTGTGGACCAATCAACTTCAAGGCAGTACAGCAAGTGTGGACTAATCTCCATCTTGTCTTCTGTATGGATAGAGTTTGACCCTTGCCATGTGTTTTCTTCAGGTGCTCCATTAGCTTGCTGTTTAACTAATGTGTTATTATTTTTTATTGACCTGCTTGTGTTGACACTCGCAGGCCGTCTGTCGCGAGTGAGCGGATGTTCATCCGCGAAGCTCTTGCAAGTGAGATGCCCCTGCATTCGCCTCAACATCAGCGACGTCCAGCAGCTGCCCGCTTACTGCGCTCACCTTGTCTCAGCAGGAGTAGTCAATTCGTTCGCAGAAATCCCACATGACACCGAAGTGGTCACAAAGTGGGCGAGAGCACGTGGACTCTCTTACAGCCACACACATGTGCACACACGCATGATGTCATGCTTCATTGCAAGAGTAATCAGACAGCCAGCAGGAGCCATTTATTCTGCCAAACCNTTAGAGGGCACCAGGGTATTTGGACTCGGACTGTTACGTCCTTCCTGCCCTTCACTCCCCCTACCCCTTTTGTCCACAGCTAGAGGATCAGTCATTTGTAAAATTATTAAGGAGACAATGTAGCTTGAGGTGGCTTACTCCGATTTAATTTTTGTACGTTTCAACAATTTTNGTACAAACACATGGCCATAAAGTCGACTGAGTGAGGGCGACTTGACGGTGCATCTCTGCTGAATTACCCTGATCTCGCGACGGCACTATTCCAAGCGTGCGGCTCCCTCGGAAGCGAGCCAAATGGCACTGTGTAATGGGCTGCACGGTCGATTCTACCGGAGCTGGCANGAACCCGTTTCAGGTGGCCATAGGAATCTGGTCCACAGCCAGGACACTAGACTTGCAGCTGGACTGTGGAA
This sequence comes from Lethenteron camtschaticum, assembly GCA_018977245.1. Lineage (NCBI taxonomy): Eukaryota > Metazoa > Chordata > Hyperoartia > Petromyzontiformes > Petromyzontidae > Lethenteron > Lethenteron camtschaticum. The sequence continues at coordinate 2,287,654 of MU249617.1, read as the reverse complement.
ACAAGGCACTGACGTTCTGTTTCCTCCGTCGCGCTCGCCTCCACAGATGCCTGGAGCAGAACAATTGGATTTCTCCAAAGCGGCCGACGACTTCATCCACCTCTACGTGAGTACCCCCCAATCCTGACCGACACACGTAATCGCAATTGCACCGGCGTGTTCACATTTTGGCGACCGTCCTAATGATGCGCTTGTCTCCCTCTCCACTCTGCTCCNCTCTCTCATTCCCTCATCGCATCGCTGCTCCGGTTTTGGCTGCGGCTCCTGCACGGTCAATCGTCGTTCCGTCGTCAGGAAGCAGGAAGATTCCGGGGAGGCGTTTCTGTGATGAGGCGTCATCCAGAACCAGCGCCCACAAATGGACCCTGACCACAACATTTATTTTTGTATCAAAACCGTGATTTTCTGTATTATAAATGTAAATACATATTCATTATATTACATTTNGGCTGTAGTTGTGACATAAAGCGTTCTTGTGCGTGTATCAGTACAGACCGACCTCGCTTAGCGCTCACTTGAAGAATCAGTTTCCAACACCCTTATTACTTAAGTATGAGGGCTCATTGGGTATTGGAAAAGCGATAATACAGATTGTAACCATTTTTATAAAATTATTATATCAGTATTATGTACTGTACCTCATTACCTCGTGAAGGCCAAGACCTTAAATATGCACCACTGTTATTGGTATCAGTGGCATTGAACTCATTTGCCAGGTTCACAGGACAGTGCGCTAACACTGTGCCACCGTCCCCATAAGTTATTCCCAACAACAGCAGCCGCTGCTCACACTAAGTGGTGTGATGTCACCACANCGCCTGCACCATGAAAGGCGTATTTGAGGCCACGTATAGTGTCGAAGGCTCACTGGTAGTTAACGGAACAGATCCAGTGCCATGGGTTGATGAGATGTCTGACAAATGCACCACCTGTGCCCTTACTGTCCAACTTGCTGCACTGTGCTCGCGGTTGTAAGCATCGCTCCTCTGCCTCTGTTGTTGGTGAGGCTGACTGCCTACATCTCCCAGAAGCGTCCTTCACGAACCTCCACAGAGGCCGGTCTTGACACTGATACGGTCACAGCAAGTCCAATCTACTCCACATCCTTCTGTACCCCAGTCCATCTCTTATCTGGCTGTGCCACACCCATTTAGCGCCCCNTCTATAACAAGAAACTGCTTGGCTGTGGCTGGGCATGCAGGCTACTTGACCCCTCAAGTCATCATCCCACATCACAAGACAAAGATCCCACGTAAAGCCTTAGACTTTNGGGAAGTGCTTTAGCGAGCACACACACANCAATCGCCAATTCAGTTGGCTGACCAGACGATTACGTAAGNTGGTGTCATTGTGCCAGAGGGTGACATCTGAACAATTAACATGTGTAACTACATATCCATTACCNACGTGTATCACGTAAGGAGGTGTGTTCCTGGTTAGTCTGCCCTGGTAATGGTTTAGTTTTAAAGTTTAGATGGAAGGATTGGACCAACAATCTCGCAAGTCCTGACATTTACTTTTTTTTTTACATAAATTTGATTATTTAGGAATACATTTGTGATTATTAAAGGGTTTATTGGTCAGGAGCTATTATTAGGTTACTATTCAGATGCCAAATTAAAACTGTTCATCAGGGAGAATATCTACATTTAATTCTCATCATGTCCCATGGTGTAAATTGCAGCCTCAACTCTGATTATGCACTTAGTATCTATGGTCTCTCTATGTGCTATGAAGAAGGGTCATTGCCTATCATATACTTTTATAGGCCACAGTGTTATGGACAACTGGAGTTTTTCATAATTGAGTGACTGTGTGTCAAGTCAGGTTACTGGTGATGTGTGATTGAGTCGGTCAGTAATTTAAATGCATGTGAGGTGGATGGGTTTTTGATAAGCGAGCGATTGATGGAACGGTGAGTGAGTGAAATAATAACTGAGTGAGTATGGTGAGTGCGGAGTGTTTGAATGAGTGGGTAGTGAGTGTGTGCATGAGTTTGTTAAGAAAGAGACAAGCAATGCGCAAAATTAATGATGAGGTAATGAGTAAACACGAGTGATTTAGTAGGGTCGATAAGCAGTTGGGTGTTAGATGATTTTGCAAGAANTGAGTGTGAGTAAAGGAACAAATCAGTGAACTGCTGAGTGAATGGGAAAATTAGTAGGGTAAGCATGTGAATGAGTTTCCTCACTGAGTGTTCTATTTAGTGGAATATTTGCTCCCAGATCACATTAAAGGCTGAGAACGAGGAAGGGACATACTGAGATGGGCAGAATATGGGNAGGAGAGGGGGGATTACTGAGGCGGGAAGGAGGAACAAGGGGTGAGAATGAGGAGACGAGTGATGAGAGGACACAACGAGAAGAGAAAGACACAGGGAGGACAGGGGAGGAGAGGGCAGACAAGTGGAGAACGTGGAGGGAGACATGGGAAGAGGAGGGATACAAGAGAAGGAAGGAATCGGGAGAAGGCAGACATGGGGGGTATGGAGCACAGGGAGGAGAGGATGCATGGAAGATTTTTTTNATAATCACGTAATAAAGCTATGCTATAGAGGGCAAGCCTGAGGCCTCGGTTCATAATGGCAGAGCCTGGGTAAATGGTCAGAAGTGGTCAATATCACGCGATAATAAATATACAGAATTAAAGCTTTCGTGACTGCAGGATTCATCTTCTTGGTTCTTTCGGTAAAGTCACGTCGAAGGGAAATAATAAATTAAAAAATAAACATAATAAATAAAATTCTCACGACGTTTCGCCCACAATGCAAGCAGCTGTCAGGAAGACCGTTGTGGCCGAAACGTCGTGAGAATTTTATTTTNTTTTAATTTTATTATTTNATTATTTCCCTTCTACGTGACTTTACGAAAGAACAAGAAAATAAATATACCTTAAAGTTCACGAGAAAAATGTAAGTCGGTCTATGGAGTATGTGATTGAGTGCTTGTGTCAATGATTATTATTCAGTGGGTTATTAGTGTATAGTGGGTTATGGAGTGGGTGGTAGGTAAGCAAGCCATGGACTGATTGAGCGAGAGAGGTCGTTGAGCCAGTAACTGAATAGTAATTAAATGGGTTATGAGCAGGCAAGTGCGTGGTGTGCGGGTGTGTGAGTGAAACGAGTTGGTGACTTGTGAATTCCACCTGATGCCCTTGTCTGGCACTGGAGACCTCTACAGCAGGAGCTGGGCAAAGGCGTTGAAGTCCGAGTACGATGGGTGCCCGTTTTTTCTCCTCACCACCTCACTCATCATCATAACCAGGGCAGGATGTCCTGCAAAGGAGGTGAGAGATTTNGGACATGCAACACTTCAAACACTACACTACTACCCTAAAATAGCGTAGCCTACCTCTATGGGTGTCACGGAAGCAAAATTTTAACTACCTCGCCTGGTATATAGTCGTGGATTCGTTCCNACCTTGACGTCTATATTTGGAGTTTGCGCATGTTTTCCCAATAGTCATGTGGATTTTTCTCGGGTCCTCAGTTTTCCCTCCACATTTAGAAACATGCGTTTAGATGATTAGGCTGCTATAAATATCCACGTGAAAATCCACTTCGTTGAGCTATCATTTGGCCAGGTCATTTCTGTATAGCTCAGTGAGCCTTACCTGGCAAAATAACAAGTTTAGTAATTTTAGCTTAACCCTACCTTTAAGTCCTAGGAACTACTGTTTGTATTTAAGGACAAATTAATACAAATCTTAACCGATAACTAGCCATTCCTCTAGCACAGCCCATGACTCTAACCCAACTCACCTGGTTCAATGTCAAAAGTCGTGGGATTTGGACAGAAAACGGAGCAAGCGCCATTGTGAGTTCCCGAGTCAAGTACAGACACTACACGGACACCGAGACACGAGACAAGGAAATAGACATGAACATTCAGTTTAGACTTAGGTATAGGACATCAGTTGCAAGATATTATTCTAGATTGGTTACATACCACTGGATTTTCTCTAGGTCTCCATTTTTTCGCTCCACATTTACAAACATGTGTTTAAGAGTATTTTGGTGCAATAAATGTCGACATGACAAGCCACTTGTCGTTGAGCTATCCTTTGTGCCAGGTCACTTCGGAAAAANTAACTACGTAGCTCATTGGGCCTAACCTGGTCAAATAAAAATAGTTAAATTAGTTTTTAAATAAAGCATGTCAACACAAAGAGAGTATGCATCTTATTATGATTCTATGCTTGAGCATTCATATTCATGAAGTCGGTAATATTCTCGAAAAGATTACAAATTTAACTCCCAACACACCGATGTGTTGGAGAGTAATATTGGTCGCAAAAGCCTAGTGCTAACCGAAGGTAAGATAAATGTGAAATAAACAAAAGCGGGCACGGACAGCGATGAGACAGATCACGTGGACGCTTCGAAGCACAGAGCCCATGGGTTCGTAAAACTACGCAGCGCAGATTTGACCTGCACACAGCTTTAGAATTGAAACCAGGCCATCCTTCGGGGTACGGGCCGGGAAAATCACACACCGTGTGAGCCCCCCAATGCTGTTTGGTCTCCGTTGTGCGTTGCTGCTGTGCATTATTATGTTTGAGTGTTACAGTTGTGGTGTTTGAATGTTTTGATTCGGCATTGTTGTGGCTGTCTGGTCGTTGTTGTTGTNGTTACCTGGTGTTTGTTGCTGTGGTTGTTGGAACCTCGCCCCGATTGACTAAACAGGGCTGACTCGGTTGCTGCAGTGACAGCTCTGGTTTCCGTGATGACGAGTAGGAGCAGGGCTGGGAGTGGAGCTCATNCGACTTGTAACCTCTACAACAACAAACAACCACTGCAATTACAACAAAATCCACACTACTACAACTACTGCAACCTTACAATTACGACAGCAATTTAATAACAATACAACCACAATAACTGCAACAATATATAACCCGTAAAAACAAAGTTTTCACTCTAAATCCTTTATATGCGTGGCGGCTAGAGTCCTCTCGTCCTCTGGCTTGAGATGGCTGCCACCTATGGGTCAGATGATTATCTGCAGTATTAAACAATTGTAATTAAATATTTAATTTGTTTTCCCTAAGCAGTGTAAAATTTTGGAATTTTTTTTTCACGAACATTAATTGTCACGCACAACGAGTCTGTGTGCAAAATGTCAGCTCGATTGGATCACGGGAAGTGGTTAAAAAACGACGAAAGGTTTGCACGGTCGTAAGCAGCAAGCACGCAAGCNAGCGAACTTAATATAAAGATTTAAAAATAGACAACGATCTGCAGTATTAACAGTTTTGACCCGCCTTTGTCTCCAGTGGCGATGTTTACACACCGCACNAGTGCTCATTTGAGCTGAGTCACCTAGGGAGGCCCAGGACGTTCAATAATCGTCACGTGTGGCCGTGACGATCAATACCAACATCCACAACTCAAAGCACAACTACCAGAACAATCACAACCATTACAACTCTAACACAATCACCACAAATAACTACCACACCGCTGCAATACAATGATCACCACAAAACCACAACATAAAACAACTCAACACTACCAACTACGAACAACAGCTGCACAGTACAACACTACAGCACCACAACCACTGTAACAACTGCAACAACCACTGCTACTGCAACAACTATAATGGAGACAATTACTACAAAAACCCAGCAACATCAACAANCACAACACAATTCGTTGCACGTTTCCCAGTCAGCTTGTCCTGGTGAATGACCACAACAAAAGCAATCACTACCAACACTACAACTTCTACGAGGCCTGCAACTACAACAANTGACATGACTACTATCGCAACAACATCAAGCACAACCATGCTACTGCCACAAAACATGACAAGGACTTTGAAATCTTCTACAATGAAAACGCATTTGCTTAAACCTTTTGTGCATAGTTNGTTGTCTTCCCCGCACCTCCGATAAGCACGGTGGCTACGTACGGTGCGAAAGAAGTTCAACATACTGTACATACAANCATCAATTACAACAAATCCACAACGACGACAGTAATAACTCGATATACGAAGTAATGTGTTCCTGGAGCTTCGTTAATTGAAACTAAATATATTGAATAAAGTATCACAAGGATGAGGATGCGCTCCAGCCGTACCTTACTTTAAAACTACACGAATAACATTTTGAACTTACCATTCATGTTGAAAACAAAGACAATTATATTGAAATAACATAATTTTATATTTACGTATAAAATTAAAAACACATGAAAAAAAATNAACGTAGTGAAGAAACGTAATTTTATTCATATTTTTTGCACCACAGACCGATAAATTCAATATATTATGAAATTTTTAATTATTCACCTTTTCCATTAAAATAACGGAAAAGTTCGTTATATGAAACTTCGCATTTGAATGTTCGCATATCGTTGTTTGATCGCGAATATTTTTTCTGTCCTCACCTTGGTGTGTGAGAGAAGACGCCGTCCCCACACTAGATCTACTCCGACAGAAATGGACGGCCCTAACGCAAAGCTGGTAGCCAGCGACCTGTGCAACAAAACACAAATGTGACAACACCCCCACCACATCATCGTGCTGCTGTCAAACCCCAATGGCTTCCAATGTCTTCTTGGTTCTTCGGTAAAGTCACGTAGAAGGNAAGTAATAAAATAATAAAAAAACATAATAAAAATAATAAATATAAAACAATAAAAAAAAANAAANATAATAAATAATAATAATAAAAAAAANTAATTCTCACGACGTTTCGGCCACAACGCAAGCAGCCGTCCTCAGGTGAAGAACAGGTCTGTCGATAAGACAGAGTCTGAATGACACGTCCTGGCTTGGGGTCTATTTAAGCTGGAGGAAGAGGAAGAGCGCCTTGACAAGAGAATGTGCAATGTGTTGCGGCACTCACACTGATGATGTCCTATCGGCGAAAGTGGCTGAACATTTAACATTCGTGAAGAGCCACTGATGTGTGGTCACGTCGTGCCTCTGGCGGGCACACGCAGCAACAGCGCAGCGTGAGCTGATGGCGAGGTGACATTTTGGTAACTTTTTAATAAAAANTAACAAACTAAACACAAGAAGCAGCTCTAAGAAATGAGTTCTCACCCAACTCCACGTCAAANCCAAAACACACAAATGTTTGGTTATTGGCGTCTGGCGGCTGAGCAGGCAGCCCGCTACAGAGGTTTNATTTGCTTTTACTGTACTCAGGCCCATGGACATTAGTAGAAGAAGTAATATTAGAAATACTTTTTTTTAAATATTTAATTAATTACTGTAATGGCAGAACTCCACGACTCCAGGAAGTGTGGCTTTCCAGAACACTTCCGTTCTGCATTTCTTCATCTCCCATCAGCTCATCAGCAGCGAACCAANCTTAGCATTAGAACAGCAATATGGTCATTATCATCATCATCATCATATGCAGCAGTAGCACCTTTAATCATCATCAGTACCATTTATCATCAGAATCTATTATCATATCGCATCATAGTAATTATTACGTCATCATTTNCCACCATCACCGTAAAAATTTGTNCATGTTCGATCATAATTTACATTGTCTGCCATTGATTGGCGCTCGCAGTAGACACAAGTGAATTTCAACCACGGCTAAATTCTACCACACGTTGAACATTGCCTCCNGCTCGTTAGAGCAAGGAACACATCACTTNACCCCCTCAATCACCCAAAGACAAATTACAAATCCCATATAGCCTTAACAGATGTGNGCAAGTGCTGTTAGCAGCACCTATGAGGCCAGCAGCACANGAGGNGNTGGCAGCACACACCTTTGTCTCCCAGTGCGATGTTACAATTGCCCTTTGTATTGATGCTGACTGTGGTGTCTGTGTATTNACCTATAACAACCAAAACCTGGACGGTATACTGGCCTGCACTTCAGAACGATCTCAGTGCTTCAACTGTCGTGGCAGAAGCGTCANCAGAATCTTCATCACGACGCTACAACGGAAGCAGCCATGACTATGACATTGCTCTTATGGAGCTGTCAGAACGTGTTCCTTCACCATTACATACAGCCAGTTTGCCTCCCCTCGCTCTCAGAAGTTTCCCTACCAGGAAATCATGCTTCATTCTGGTTGGGAACCTTTTGAACGTGTAAGTCCATAGTGAAATATTCAACCTGGAAAAACATGTGGTTCAGATATTTGACACTAANTACAGCATAGTTTGAGATTATTNAGTATCCACTCTCAGTGTCTATGTGTAAAACAAACAACCAGTATTGTCATGTTTNGAGCTCCACACGACCGATAACATCTGTTTTAANCTCAGATTACACCTTAGTTGTTACGTTGTGTTAAATGTAGCACNTCTAATGTAAACATACATTTTAAAAAATCATTGCTATGCCACGATTCAAGCATGTATCGTGATATTTNATGAATCGTGCAATGTTATTTNCGACGCACAANTTAAACATAATCGATAGTTGAACATTATTTGGGGAATGTTNGATAATGAAAAAATATGTACACATATCTTCTACTGAACAATTATTTGATTNAATGGAGGCCAATCTTNGTTAGAAACTATTTTTTGTAAAGATCCATTGAATGATGCGTTGGTAGCAGAGCTCTCTGGTGCTCGAGGATATCTGTAGTGGCTAAGCTGATATACAGGTGCTATGTTTTGATTTAAAGCTTTCGTGACTGCAGGGATTAAAGAANCACATCTAAGCTTNATGAATATAGTATTTAACAAGCAGCAGGGTATGTTTCCAACACGAATTCTTGTACTTAACAGCTACACACCGACGNCTTCATGAGCTTCAGTAGAGATCTTCAAGACGTGCGTCACCCGGNCGCAGGCTACAGCCNATCTCTAATCACAACAGGATGCTGTGTGCAGGTACTCGAAGGAGGGTGGACACCTACCAGTGAGCTGCGATAACAACAACAAGATGCAACTCTCTGCTTAAAACCAGCGGACACATGACGACTATGGCCCAATTATGTTCAGCAGGGGAACTTGAAAGCAAACTTTAGTCAATTCAGGAACACTTTNGGTGCAATTTACTGGAAAGTGGGTGGCAACATCAACTGGACTTCAACAACAATGTCTCATTCAGATCCAGTCCATTGAAGATTCAAGCTGNCCTCAGCTGTACTGCTCTTTGCACTGAACATTTAAACCTACTTATCGCCTTTTGACATCCATCTTTGTATCATGACATGCCATNGCTTATACTGGATCATTGTAATCATCGCTCCATCAGGCTTCTGTTCGTCAGTCAACTTCTAACATTGGTGTCGTGTGTGTGTGTCTGTTGCAGGAGACTCTGGGGTCCTTGGTTNGCCAGGACTCAAACGGCCACTGTACCTCTCTGGAATCACCAGCTGGGCTATGGCTGTGCACGGCTTACTGCACGTGTTTACAACAGGGTCACCAAAATTATTGACTGGATTCACCGACACATATTATAGATCATGGATNTTAATGATGGAACGTAAATCAAATAATTAATGCAATCAATATGTAAAAAAAATACTCATTGTAAATGTTGTTAAANTGTTCATTTATATCGCTGAATACTGTATTTTAACTGCACCAGAATGTAACCAGGTTNGCAAGTCAAAGGTTTGGGTCAANTCAGACAACTCTCATAGTTGTTTACATGGTATTTTGGTTTCACACCTGTAAAGAGCTGCAGAGCAAAANTGCGTATGATGTGAAACCACTGGACAAGGTGGAAGGGTGATTGTTGGCATTGGCGGAGATGAATACAGAACTTNCTATTTTCAATGTTGCTTAATTCTTTCANCATTGACAGAATGACAATTCGTGACGTCTAAATATTTAGCCAACCTGATTATACATACAGCAAATTAAGTGCCGTCTAAACTATGTACGATGATTTATTGTTATATTTGACCTGGCCATCAATTCGGTCTCTCGTACGTTAATTGTAATGGCTGTTGAGCAGTAGGGTACTCAGAGGCGATCTATGGATTTAGGGACAACTGCAATGATCAGCGCATCCAGACGAGATGATGCGTTCCACAGGAGAATGTCCTTCATGAGTTGTCTAAGAGTGTCCGTGGCAAGGTTGTCGATTTACNTGACNTACCTGTCAACACAGCCATGAGTTNGTGAGTTTNGGTTTACTATTATGTAAAAAATAAAAGTCACCTGAAAACGCATCTGTAAAATGGCCTGTAAATGGCCTGATATAAAATTATCATAGTGTGCGCAAGAAACTATAGAAAANTGTAATGAAGAAATACTTCATGGAATATATACAAAATGANCATTTTAACTGTTTTGTGGTATTCAAAANTCATGGCATATTTGATTGGTAAGATGGTTATAGTTGGGTGGAAANTGGCAATATTCTTATATGTGAAAGACTGAAAGCGCTCTCATGAAAGTAAACTTTTTTNAAAACTATTNACACGAAGCGACATACGATTTGCTACAACAATCCGTAATATATCTAAGCATTTGGAAATCGATGCAGCTTAATCGTATCTGGTGAAGAATTAAAAATGTGTAAAGTTAAACATGTGTGTNCCTGGTGATTTGGTAGATCATCGTGACACTGCTGGCACAGCATCAACAAGTCCAATCAGTTCCAAATCATTTGTGCCNTCAGTCCATCTCTTTCAGCCTGTGCCACACCGTTTAGACCAACTAGTCAACAGAAGTTGATTCGGCATGCGGTAGATGGCATGCAGATATATGACCAGACAACTCAGCCTTCGCTTGACANAGGGCTCACTGATGATGGAATGCATCCATATCTTGAAGGATCTGTGAGCTCTCACAATCGTNTGGTTAAACCAGGATAGTTGTAGGCAGGCGAGCCTGAATGTTTAATACGCACAGATGTTCCATTCGAGGAACTCCACATTTCGCAAGCATAGAGAAGTGACGACATAACTGTGTGGAGAAACCCAGAGCTTTGAAGTGATAGACCAGTATGCTTCACACAGCGTTCCACAGATAATGAAANTACTGCNGCTCGAGTGATTCGGATTGAGACATGGNCTCCAAACAGGAGCTCGTCATCATCACACTACCAGTATGGAGCATTTNATGAAATAAANTACCAGGCAGGTACTTTGTGTTGTGGGCTGATGCTAAGGCATCATCTATCGTAGCGAGCACTACTAAGGCGGAAGAGTCACAAGGGGTATTGGGTGGCCAGCACCACACAACGCCTTTGTCTCCGCAAGCGATGCTACCACACAGATTATCGTCATGGTGTTGGCGTTGCTGGGTTTATAGCGGGAATCGAACTTGGTTGCCAGGTAGTGCAGCGCGTTAACCGCTACACTACCGCTCCCATATTTGTTTCTTTCACAAACTCTACACTTTTNGTGTCTGTGTCACTCCTCACGCAAACACACTTGTCCTCTCATCTCTCAATGATCCACTCGTCTCACGCTCTGTCTCAAGAACAGACTCTCCATCACATTGCACACTCTGTCTCTTTTCCACAGCAGTCAATCGCACTCTCTGCTAACACTTACTGTCTCTCTCTCTGATCTCTCCTGTCCATCTCCGACTTTACACACTCTGTCTCTCTCTGCCACTGTCTGTGTCTCTNCCGTCCCTCACACTCTGTATCTCCTGTCCTTCTACACTACATCCCCACACACAAAGTCTTACATAATTTGGGCAAGTGCTGTTNGCAGCACCTTTAAAGCTGCACGTACAAAAAGGGAATGGTGGCAGCACCACGCCGACCGCCTTTGCCTCCCAATGGCGATGTTTAGACACCGCACTAGACACCNATTGTATGTATTTTCCATTCAATCCGCCGAGTGTTGACGAACGCGTTCGTGTTTAGAGACACCAGCCTGGACATCCGGCAGCTGCGTGTGATGTCACAGACGCGCGNCCCCACGTGACCGTGGCGACTCTATTACGTCACGCGATGACGTAGGACGTGACGTATGACTCAGGGTCCACCGTCACCACAGAAGCCGTTGTTCCGAAGAGGAGCGCTCATCTGCTTCTACATCGCGTCTTGTAGGATTGTTTCTTNATAAAGATACACATCTTCAAGCAGGACATCAACAGCGCTACAATGAAGACCAACTCACAAGGTTGTGTGTGTGTGTGGTCAACTGCCGTAGCGCTCACCAATAATCAGATCTTTTTTTTTTCCTGGAAAAATCGATGAGCTATGAAGCTCTTGTTAACATGTCCAGTAAAAAATGTACACGATAAACTTATACACACCACACACGGCTATCATCATCCGTGTAAAATAANNACNTATGGGCCGTCCATAAATGACGTCACACANTAGGGGGGTCAGACATTTGTGACGATGTGTNACGAGACGGGGGTGAAATGTGACGTCACATAAAAGCGCCACTTTAAATAANTATAGAATTGTTATAAAATTTTTTATTAATTTCATATTAACTATTTATNATTATACTAAGGTCACCTTTATTTATTCCATGAAGGAGCATTTTGCTTTCCATGGAGAATGGAGAAGCATACATTTTTAATTTTTTTAATGATTGTTATCANCATTTGATTCTAGTGATTCTACCAGGACTTTTTCATTCGTGGAATGAATATGTGATTGTTGTATTGCTTCGTTCTACTACAAAGTTTCAAGTTTTTTTTTATAGTTCTAATTACTTTTNTATTTAANTTATANGAAATTTCAATGTAATATTCTGAACATCTGAAGTTTTAGTTAGCGTTGAATATTTTCAGTGAATTTATGCTAAATTTAAGCTTTCCAACGCCTCATTTTATACGTGTTTNCTCCTACAACATCAGAGTGCAGCGCCACATTAAATACGCATACAATGACAATAGTTTAAAGCGATTTAAGCATGTTTNATTTNCAGTTTTGCNGGGGGGGGNCAGAGCTTTGTGACGTCATATGAGGGGGGATCTGACTTTTGTGACACCGTGTGACGAAAGGGGGGGGGGCAAAAANCGTCCAAANTCGCGTGACATCATTTACGGACGGCCCATAGCACANGCGAGAGCCGGGGGGTAGTGGGGGGGCACAGTGATGGAAGGGTGGTACATCTCAGTGATGGGTAGAGGCAGAGCGTAGTGGTGGTACATCTCAGTGATGGGTAGAGGCAGACGNTGNTGTTCCTCAGTGATGGTAGAGTGGGGTACATCTCAGTGATGGAGAGNGACGAGACGTACTCTAGTGATGGTAGAGCAGAGTAGTGGTGGGACATCTCTGGNTGCTGCTGGCAGGGGTGGTGCCGGGTNNACATGCGAGGGGTGTGACAGGAGAGGCANNGCTGCAAGCGACGGCGAGTCCATGGAGATGGACNACAACACAGTCTGTGATACGTATGGTTTTNGAAGTTGGTCAGAGGTGACGTGAGGTGGTAGAGCTGTGTGGTTGGGTAGAGGATGTAGTACAGGCAGAGAGATGTAGTGGTACATCTCNGGTAGATANGGAGGGTAGGGAGNGCNGNGTCGTCGTCTCAGGATGAGNAGCAGCAGGGNGGTTAATAANGTGGTNNGGACATCTCAGNGACGTAGTAGTACGGCGGTGGGGATGGTGTAGAGTAGAGAGTGAGANGGANANTAGCAGGCAGGTGGGAAGAGAGTGNATAGGTGNGGTCGGCGCCGCAAGGAGAGTGGTGNTCAGAGTAGAGTGTAGAGGNAGAGTTAGGGATAGTGTGGGGGGCAAGCTNAGTGAGAGGNNAAGTTNGGAGACGTATCTCAGTGGGTGAGATANGAGGCNAGTTGGTCGTACCCGTCTGGGCCAAATCGCATCTGCACCACCCCTTATATATCTCTTCTCAACCTTCCAGACGGTTCTCTAAACTCAAATCTCCTTTCCTGCAAATCTCCCTCCAGTCCTCAGTCAATTCCTGCCTCTGCCAGCTGCAATCCTGCCGCCTTCCGTCTGCACGAGCCCTTTTTCCCCCCCCCCCCNATTAATTGCGTCTCTGCGCCACCATCAATTCCTTGTAATTCTAACTGAAGCCACTGAGAATAAACTCTTTTGCGACCTGGCACAAATGATAGCCCAAAGAATTGCTTATCGAGTGGAAATGTACAGCAGCCAAATAATCGAACGCAAATTGATTCTACATGCGGAGGGAAAATCGGAGACCGGAGAACAATTCACATGGCCACGGAAGAACGTGCAAACTTCAAATATGCAGGCATCAGGGTTGGATCAAACCCCTACACTTCTCTATCACAGGCGAGGTAGTTAACATCCTGCCACGGGTGCCCTGATCCACGCATTCTGCCTCCAACCCCCCCTTNGTGTGCGCAGTTCCTGACGAGCGGACAGCGACCAAGCTGCGGCCCACGACACAAGTCCNGGAGCCCCTGAGAGTGCGATGCTCCGTGGATGAGGAGTCGATTGGTCCGCATGTGCACTGTCAGCATTGGTGGCATCGCCGACAACGTTCCCACGTTCCTACGTTCCCCACTCTGCGCTCCATCTGGTGATGAGANCCACGATGGACCGAGTTCCAAGCGGCCATCGTGAGTAGAGCTGCGAGTGCACATGCCGTGTGTGCATGTGTCCATGCGAGCAGGGTGCAAGGTGGTGCGCAGTGGGCCATTGCCTACAACACCAGGTTGACCCGAGTTTATTCCAGCCATGGCTAACATCAGTGACGAGCAATAATTGAACCAGTTCATATTCTTAGGTTTTTTTCGGTAAAGTCACGTAGGTAAAACATTAAANTTAATAAAATAAATAAAATAAAATCACGACGTTTCGGAAGCAACACAAGCTTCCGTCTTCAGGTGGAACCGTCACAGCCCGACAGCTGTATCAAGTAAATGAGAGATTACAGGAGATACCACTCCGTATATATAATGGTTGAGGGGGGGGCAGGGATGGCCACTCTTTATTATTATGATTTAAGGTGCGGTTTGAGACTATGAATAGACTGCATAACAAAGACTGAGCCGTTATTATGGAGAGGTTCGGTTTGTGACTACGCCTAGCCTACATAATAAAAGTGTGAAAAAGAAGAAAGCTAAACCTGGTAGAAAGCTAAACCTGGTGAAACAACTGGCTGTCCATCAGTAACCTGCAATAGTTTTCTGTCAAATAAGATGGTTCAAATAAGTGTAGTTAAATCTTTTTGCATGGTTAATCACATCTTTCCAATGATTAAAGGTGCGGCTTGAGACTATGAATAGGCTGCATAACAAAAGACTGAGCCTTTATTATGGAGAGGTTCGGTTTGTGACTATGCCTGGCCTGCATAACCAGTCCTAGTCTCTCCTAGGTCGACTCAGCTTAAAAAATGTACCTGGTAATGTAAGAATTAGCAGCCAAAGACAGCCAGATGTCGTGCTTGTCATTGTGTGATGGTTATATTTTAATAGCTCGCTGACAATACTTTGCCCAACAGCCTTCTTCGTAGGGCCATTGCCCAAAACGTCGCCTATATATATATTTTAAGGCCACAATGTTATTGACTGACGAGTTTCTTCCTATCCACACGTCAGCGGATGTAGTCTACCAGCAACTTGTAAGATCGAAGTTTAAGCCCTGGGTGCACCTTGACATAGCCTAATTTAAAGTGTAGGTTGCATAGCCAGTACAGAATCCGCGTTTGTTTTTTGTGTTCGCCACGTGGTGGTAATTCTTGAGTTAACCTCTACCACCAAGAGGTCGTCAAATTTACAAGATATTGTTTACACTCGCCGATGTATGGATTACATTCTGTCCAATGAAGCTCCTCGCCGTGGCTTACGACTCTTCACTACCGACTTAACATGAATCAAACTTGACACGGTCTTTTAAGTGAACCGCATGCTTCGCTCGCGTGGCTGCCTTCGGCTCGTCTTCACCGCTGCGCCTCTCGTTGTGTTCCAGAGTGTGGAGCAGGCTGGTGCAAGTGTGCGCCGCCGACACACCTCCGGTCCGAGGCCATCGTGGCAGCGGCCGAGCGTTGTCCACCGGTGACGACGCGGCCGAGTCGGCGGAGTCCCGTGCTCCGTTGCGCAACATCAGCCAGGAACCATCCACTTGGTACCAGATCACGGTAAATGCAGTGGCCGCACACATGTGGACACAGTCGGTGGTTATCTCCATGTGTTATTGGTAACATACTACGTGCTGTCTGCTTTACAGTGGACCTTAATTATCCAGTGATGTCATATGCTGGCGTTGGTCCGAATAAGATAAATGACTGCAAATTACACAATCGGATGACATATAGCAATATTGCCTCTCCTTCCATGTTTCTTTTGCAAAAAAACATGGAAGGACCCTCCACAAAAGAGTATTGAGCTCTCCTGCATAAAAACGCATTATAATAATAATAGTGGCAGATCCAAAGGGGGTAACAAGGACAACCCCCGTATAGTCTTTAGCAAACTGTTGGGCAGTGCTGTTCGTGGACACCTTTAAGGCCAGCATAGCACCTGAGGTGTGGTTGGCACCACACCGACCGTCTTTGTTTCCTCAGTGCTCATGTTNACACATGACACCAGCTCCTCATTTAAGGCTGAGTCGACCTAAGTGAGGCCAACAACCGGATCAGATTAGTCTCACGCAGACACACACGTGCAGGCTAACACATTGCTTGGGTCTTGCTGGCTTGGTAGGAAATTTGGATTGTGGGTCTGGGATATGACCTCATGACTAATTTTTTGTTGGACAACTTTTTGTTGTTTGTGCCTTTGTTTNGGTGCCATTTCTTAATTTGTTTATTCAGCTTGGATTGGATGTATGTGGATTTGGTCCAAAAATAATTAATGTCAACGTTGTGGATGCTTTTAGCATGAATGATGCTATATAAAAGGAAAGCATTATTATTGTTCACCCTTGCNACTGCTTCTTGTGTCCCAGATTCCTTTTGGAAGGAAGTACGGCAAGGAGGGCTTCTGCAGTTCCTGCAGCAGGGCTGCTGCACGTCCTTCACTCCGTTGCAGTATAGCGGAGAGATTGAGCGATGTGTTCAAGCTGGACTGCCTACAATCCATCCTGGTTTAACGTAATGGTCAAATGTCCAAAATGTGATTTCCTATTCATCACCGTATGATCTTGTATTTGAATAACAAAGTGATGGTGTCGATGTCAGATGTGGAGTGGNAGGGTATTCAAAGGTAGGGCTGTGCATGAGAAATCGTCCATCAATGGACATGCCCACCACGCTACACCATTGATGACAACACTGTGCCTCTCTGCAATTTGTCTGTGTGTGTTCTTCTCAGTTCCACTTTGAGGAGACATGGCAACATTCTATGTGGTTAACTACATGGCGGCCTTTAACCTCAAGGCGCTGTCACGGAAAATTGTCTTTCCGACAACTATAGGGTGAGTGCGTCGGTAGGCAGGAGGCGATAGGCAACCGCTATATGAGATGTAAATGTTACATCAGTNGTTTATAGCCCCTCACTTCAACTGAAGGGTTGTTAATACATCTGTCCAGAGCTTTGAGCGTACTTGACCTGAATGCGTACGTGTTTTTCCCCGGACAGTGCAGCTTCTGCCTCCAACCTAATACTCATTCAGGGAATTTGCCGAACAATCCTAATACAGATCCTCGTGAAGAACAGTCTTGAGGCTGAGAAGACTCTCCTGGATAATGAGAGGCATCATTATTATCCTCATGTAGCCTTTCATAGTGGCCCAAGAGGTTACTTGGTNGTTCCATTGAAATCCCGGATGGCTGGAAANGAAGCCGAAGTGGACTGGAGTGCTAGGCCAATAGGTGTGCAATTATGCATGGTTAAATGCATTTCAGCACACAATGCATGCGTTTAGTCACACGTGTAAGAATTATTTGATTTCGGGTTGAATAGCTCATATACCGTGTGACCACCGCAGCTATGAGATGCCAGCACTGGAAATCGTAAAAAAGTCATAAATCATCAAACTCATTGAATTGTTGGTGGAAGCCGAGATTCAATTAAAGAATCAATTTATTTTTCATGTAATTTTCATCATTCGTTTTACTGCTTCCATTATTCCGTCTAATTTTNACAATTTTCTTTGATCCATTTGCCAAATTGCTGCCATCTTTACCCTTAGGTACAACAATGAAACAGCATAGAACTGAATGCAAATCCAATACTTTACACGTGATTGGTTACCGGGTCACTGTGGAAAATTCAGCATATCCTGTCTCTTGGGTTCTCTCACCTGGTTGCACAACATGCACTAGAATTGTGACACATACACAGACATGCCACGCATAATTTGATGCAACTTTCGCGGCGAATGGGAGCATCGTCGCATCCCTGTCGGCTAACGAGTAAGGTGATCCACATGGGAGGGAGCCAGCGTGCCGGCGGCCAGCTGATGTGTCGCTGCTTTGTCCGTGTTGCAGGCCATCGTCTTGATGCGCCCAGTCCTGGCCACCGCTCCGCTCCTGTGGACCTAACGAAGGACGACCGGCGGCTGATCGAGGTGAGGAGGCCATGCGTACGCCGGCACGCGGCTGCTATGCTCTCAACCATGTTGGTATTTGTAATTGTGTGTATGTATTGGTACATCAGATTGTATGTGGTATATCAGATTGTTTACGTGTGTTGGTACATCAGAATGTCTGTGTTGATACATCAGATTGTGTTGGTACACCAGATTGTACGTGTGTTAGTACATTGGACGTTATGACCACCACTACCTTCATCATCACATCTACTATCATTACTCTCAACACATCACCCTCATCATTGGCATGAACTTCATCATCACACCAGCACCACCACTCACATCATCGTAATTACCTTCATTACCATCATTGTTTGTTACCAACAGGAAGAAGCTGAGCTGCCACAGCCACCGCATCCATGTCCATGATGATGCCAAAGTCAAGCACCTCTGCTCAGCTCTCATCGCTGTGCACCACACCTCAGCTTCTCACAGTTGTGCCACCCACACCTCTGCCACCACACCTCTGCCACCCACACTCTGCCACCACACTCTGCACCACACCTCTGCNACCACTCTGCACCACACCTCTGCACCACACTCTGCACCACACTCTGCCACCACACCTCTGCCACCACACCTCTGCACCACACCTCTGCCACCACANTCTGCCANCACCTCTGCACCACACTCTGCCACCACACCTCTGCACCNACACCTCTGCCACCACACTCTGCCACCACCTCTGCCACCACACCTCTGCCACCCACACCTCTGCCACCACCTCTGCACCCAGGCTCAGCCTCNTACCGCTCTGCCACGCACAGCTCAGCCTCCACCGCTCTGCCACCCACCCACTGCCCCCAAGGCTCAGCCTCCACAGCTCTGCCTCCACACCTCTGCCGCCCACCTCAGCCGACATTCAAGGCCTCATCGCGAACTTCAAGGAGTAAGGAGCCTTCCAATTCCCGCACCCACTCACACAGACACTAGGTATCCAGCCTATGCTTTTTGTAATGCTTCCCAAGCCATCACTATACGACTGCCCTGCAATGGAATAACCTACCTACAATCTATAGACAAGCCCTTTTTTCACTCCAACTCCTGGACGGCCTTGCCTGAGGCATGTTCCCTCCCTTGGATGTCACTCAGTACTTAGTCTATATTAATGGCTATTATTCCTTCTGCCAGTGTGTTCTGCTCAAGCCACTTACTTTTCTTATCAGTTAGAATGGTTTCTTTACGCTGCATACGTTGTTTAATCCACGTGTCTCTCATTATTACCGTTTTCCGGTTGGACTGCCTTCCTTCTACAGATTAGTCCCATTATGTTAATATATCATGAATTTATCATTGTATATATAAGTGCAGCCCTGTAATTCCTTGCGCCTTCTACTCCACTAGAGGGAGTTGTAAAGAACCCTCTATCGTATATTTGCCTAGTCTTCCACAATGGCCGGATATCTTGGAAGGGTAGGGAGTACCCACACTTGACCCAACACTGCCAATTGAACTGTGGTGGACAGCTGGCTGGACAGAGGTGGGGGATTCAATCAGTTTGCACCTTTGCTTCAACGTTCGCATACAGGACATTACACTGGCAACATCTGATTTGGAAGCCCAGAGTAATAACCGTTACACCACGCATCATCCATATTTCGCAAAATGTTACTCTTTTATCATCACAAGCACGACTGTATACTTGCATCGTGAACAAAAGAGTTGAGTTATATATGAATCGATGGATCGCGACACACTCGGTGATTAAAGTGCGTTGTGTGCATTGGCAGGTACTACGGTCTTTATGATACCGCAGACCGCGAGGGTCTGCTCAAGAAGTATCATAAGGATGCCCTCATCACCATCTACACCCCTCAGAGTGAGCAAAAACACACACTCACAAACTGGCCAGCAAGGCTGTCACATGAAAGGATGAATTGGTATTTGCCACAGACCACTCTCGAGAGACCGGTACATTGTTATCATCGTACAGGCAGTTATAAGCATTAATGACAACTTCTATAGCGTCATAAAAGAGGCCATTTAAAGTGCGCTGAAATGTGCGGAGGTTTTTCACATAGCCGCAAGCAGCGAATCAGAAGCTTGCTTTAAATGCTTCGAAATGAAATATGGCTTATAAAACTGGAATTAAATCATCAGTTTCTGCAACGATACAGAAGAAATGCTTTGCGAAANCACGGAATCAAAGCACACTTGTGATGCGAGTGTAGCCACTCCGTTTCCTAACGCTCCGGATCTCGTTTCCACATCCAGGAGCAGCCTGGGAGAGGAGGGTACAGACAAGCCGACCCGGAAGATTCATGTGAGTGTTGGTCATGAGCGATGTTTGCAGATCCAGGTGTCACTGTGTCGCCGCTCATGTCATTCTGTCACCGTGCGCCATGCAGTTTTTTCTCCTTGCTCCGCACCTCCGATGCAACAGTTGACTTTGTACAGTGCAAAAGAAGTTTAACATGTGCATATCTGTCGCCACACACATCACCACAGTTTTGTTGCCCTCCTGTCCCTCATCCTACAGCACAGCTCAAGTGCGAGCGGCTGACGGNGGAGGACTTCATCAAAGAGCTGACGCACAAGCATCACGATATGTCCTCCTTCACCACCACCGTCAGCCGTGGCACGGTGAGCCAACTGTGGCCTTGTACCAAACGCCCTCATTGGCATAGCGCTGGCTCTGCTTAAACACAAATTGCTGAGCTTATGTGGCCTGAGTTACAAACCTTTCCTGTGCACAAGCCCTCAATTTATGCTTAGAATTTTACTATAATTATTTGACTTATTCTTTGATACCTGATGATTACGTAAATGTTCACCTTTAGCTTGCTACAATATTAACGTGAATTACGTGTGTAGGGCTGAAACAAGTGTCACGCGCTGGTCGATATACGCGCACGTGGCGGACAGTGAGGCGAACGAGGACACGGCGCTGATTGGCTAGCCGTTGTTGTCGTACCAATTAAGGTGGCGTGATAGTTAAGGGGCTGCAGGTGGCCGGGGTAATTGAGGACGCAGGGCGCTGATTGGATGAGAGACGGTTGTCTGACATTGGCGCCGGCGCGTCTGCAACAACAACGCCACGTGGCACCGGGACTGGGGGGAGTGGCGTCGCGGGGATGACCTAATTATGAAGGTAATTGGTTCGGGATAAAGGGTGAGATGATAGAGTGAAACGGAGTTGGTGCCTGGGACGAGATACGAACGGATGGAGAGACGAGCAGCGGATAGAGTGAGTATAGCATAGCGTAGCAGTGGATAGAAAGAGTGCAGTATAAGGTAGCAGTGGTAGAGAATACAGTATACGGTGGCAGTGGATACAGAGAATACAGTATAGAGTAGCAGTGGATGGAGCGAGTACAGCGTAGGATAGCAGCGGAGTAACGGACCTTGTGGAGAGAGAGATGACGGAGTGGGACGACAAAGTTAATAAAGAGCAGCCGAGCTGGAGAGAGAGAGAGCGGAGAGGAGAATCGCTGGAGGAGCAGGAGAGCGAGCGAAGCCAGCGAAGCCAGCGGAGCGCAGCGAGCGAGCGGAGGGACATTGAGTGATGTTGACGGAAGAGATGTGGAACTATACAAGTTAATAAAGAACCAAAGAAAGACAAAGAAGCTGTCGCTTCAGTACGAGTCAAATACGTGAAACGTAACTCTTAAGAGAGATTAAAGCCATCTTCTTGGCCTTAAATATACATTATCCGAGCCTTGACACTCGATCATATTATGATCTCTAGCAACATCTCTCTCTCTNAAACCTTGACACTAACACAAGCCAAGACTCACACTTACTCTAGCCACAGCACTAACCCTGCAGTCTCCACCTCTTGGTTGCTTACAAATGATGGCCGTCGTGTTTACTTGTGACTCTCACTTTACAGGATACCCAGGTCAACTTCACCGTGCACGGCTTCTTCAAAGAGAGTGAGTATTTGCATAGTCACATTCACCATCAGCAGTAGCATCATCAACAGCATCACTGACATTGCATTTAACTACACCAGGTGCATTCTGCACTGCCTGCCATAAGCACCACCTCACCATTCTAATTGATCCTGCCATGCGGTTTATGCTAATGGCGTGGCTCTCTCTTGACGCCCGTGCACCTTTGTCGTGTGTCGATCCTCAGCCAAGAATTGCCAAGAGTCTGTGAAGATGTTTTGGCGGGTGGTGCAATTGGTGCCAACCATGGACGGCAGGTGAGTCACTTGCACCATGACCACCCAGATTTTGACTTTCGGGGGTGACCAATATTTGGCAGTGAATTTTCCAAGGTGCTTATAAAAACATATTGGATTTGAGGCGAGCTGACATGTCGAACGCTCAATATCGGGAGATCGAGGGACTTCGCGATGCTCCCGATGTATTCACATAGTCGGCCAATTCGCCATCTGTGCGCAGCCACTCTTCAACATTTTGAGATTGCGCCTCCCAGAGATCGGGTCGATGTCCTGAGCTTTACAACTGTGCTTCATTGTGCTTGTAGAACGACTGTCTTCAATTACCAAATAGCATTCTTCACGAACATCCTCAACAAGTTCCTGTTTAACGAAGCAGATCCAGTCATCGGCCTGTACATTCCGAACCAAATCCTCTTGTAACACATCGATTCAACTCTTCTCTAGCAGTTCCAGGCCCGTTTAGTTCCCTATGTGGAGTCAACAACAGCATTAAAGTCATAGGTTTTTACCCTTACTGGTACATGACACCTATACACATAGCCACAAACAACATCAAAATGCAAACAAACAATATGCACTGTCCTGAAGTCCTTTCCTCTGGTCCAACACCAATGGCTAGGCTCTAACTTCTCGGGTTGGACAATCAACTTCAAGGCAGTACAGCAAGTGTGGACTAATCTCCATCTTGTCTTCTGTATGGGATAGAGTTTTGACCCCTTGCCCATGTGTTTTCTTCAGGTGCTCCATTAGCTTGCTGTTTAACTAATGTGTTATTATTTTTATTGACCTGCTTGTGTTGACACTCTGCAGGCCGTCTGTCGCGAGTGAGCGGATGTTCATCCGCGAAGCTCTTGCAAGTGAGATGCCCCCTGCATTCGCCTCAACATCAGCGACGTCCAGCAGCTGCCCGCTTACTGCGCTCACCTTGTCTCAGCAGGAGATAGTCAATTCGTTCGCAGGAAAATCCCACATGACACCGAAGTGGTCACAAAGGTGGGCGAGAGCACGTGGGACGCTCTTACAGCCACACACATGTGCACACACGCATGATGTCATGCTTCATTGCAAGAGTAATCAGACAGTCCAGCAGGAGCCATTTATTCTGCCAAACCCTTAGAGGGGCACCAGGGTATTTGGACTCGGACTGTTACGTCCTTCCTGCCCTTCACTCCCCCTACCCCTTTTGTCCACAGCTAGAGGATCAGTCATTTTGTAAAGATTATTAAGGAGACAATGTAAGCTTGAGGTGGCTTACTCCGGTAATTTTTCGTACGTTTCAACAATTTTTGTACAAACACATGGCCATAAAGTCGACTTGAGTGAGGGGCGACTTGACGGTGCATCTCTGCTGAATTTACCCGTGATCTCGCGACGGCACTATTCCAAGCGTGCGGCTCCCCTCGGGAAGCGAGCCAAATGGCACTGTGTAATGGGGCTGCACGGTCGATTCTTACCAGGAGCTGGCAAGAACCCGTTTCAGGTGGCCATAGGAATCTGGTCCACAGCCAAGGCACTAGACTTGCGAGCTGGACTGTGGAAACAAGGCACTGACGTTCTGTTTTCCTCCCGTCCGCGCTCGCCTCCACAGATGCCTGGAGCAGAACAATTGGGATTTCTCCAAAGCGGCCGACGACTTCATCCACCTCTACGTGAGTACCATGCCACCCACAATCCTGACCGACACACGTAATCGCAATTGCACCGGCGTGTTCACATTTTGGCGACCGTCGCTAATGATGCCGCTTGTCTCCCTCTCCACTCTGCTCCCGCCTCTCCTCATTCCCTCATCGCAATCGCTGCTCCGGTTTTGGCTGCGGCTCCTGCATGGTCACCAATCGTCGTTCCCGTCGTCAGGAAGCAGGGAAGATTCCGGGGAGGCGTTTCTGTGATGAGGCGTCATCCAGAACCAGCGCCCCACCAAATGGACCCTGACCACAACATTTATTTTTGTATCAAAACCGTGATTTTCTGTATTATAAATGTAAATACATATTCATTATAGTATACATTTTGGCTGTAGTTGTGACATTNAAAAAAAAAGCGTTCTTGTGCACAGACCGACCTCGCTTAGCGCTCACTTGAAGAATCAGTTTCCAACACCCTTATTACTTAAGTATGAGGGCTTCATTGGGGTATTGGTAAAAGCGATAATACAGATTGTAACCATTTTATAAAAATGTATTATATCAGTATTATGTACTGTACCTCATTACCTCGTGAAGGCCCAAGACCCGTTAAAATATGCACCACTGTTATTGGTATCAAGTGGGCATTGAACTTCATTTGCCAGGTTCACAGGACAGTGCGCTAAGCACTGTGCCACCAGTCCCCATATTCCCCAACAACAGCAGCCGCTGCTCACCACTAAGTGGTGTTGATGTCACCACAGCGCCTGCACCATGAAAGGCGTACTTTGAGGCCACGTATAGTGTCGAAGGCTCACTGGTAGTTGAACAGATCCAGGTGCCATGGGTTGACTGAGATGACTGACAAATGCACCACCTGTGCCCCTTACTGTCCCAACTTGCTGCACTGTGCTCGCGGTTGTAAGCATCGCTCCTCTGCCCTCTGTTGTTGGTGGAGGCTGACTGCCTACATCTCCCCAGAAGCTTCCTTCACGAACCTCCTCCACAGAGGCCGGTCTTGACACCGCTGATACCGGTCACCAGCAAGTCCAATCTACTCCACATCCTTCTGTACCACCTCAGTCCATCTCTTATCTGGCCTGTGCCACACCCATTTATCAGCCCCCTTTATCTGACTAACAAGAATCTGCTTGGGCATGCGGTGGCTGGGCATGCAGGCTACATGACCCCACTCAAGTCATCATCCACTCACACACAGAGACAAAGATCCCACGTATAGCCTTAACAGACTTTTGGGGAAAGTGCTTTAGCGAGCACACACCCAATCGCCAACATTCAGTTGGCTGACCAGACGATTACGTAAGGTGGGTGTCATTGTGCCAGAGGACGACATGATATCTGAACAATGAACATGTGTAACTACATATCCATTACCCACGTGTATCACGTAAGGAGGTGTATTCCCTGGTTAGTCTGCTCCTGGTAATGGTTTAGTTTTAATAGCTTTAGATGGAAGGATTGGACCAACAATCTCGCAAGTCCTGACATTAACTTTTTTTTACATAAATGAGATTATTTAGGAATACATTTGTGATTATTAAAGGGTTTATTGGTCAGGAGCTATTATTAGGTTACTATTCAGATGCCAAATTAAAACTGTTCATCAGGGAGAATATCTACATTTAATTCTCATCAAGTCCCATGGTGTAAAAAATTGCAGCCTACAACTCTGATTATGCACTTAGTATCTATGGTCTCTCTATGTGCTATGAAGAAGGGTCATTGCCTATCATATACTTTTATAGGCCACAGTGTTATGGACAACTGGAGTTTTTCATAATTGAGTGACTGTGTGGTCAAGTCAGGTTACTGGGTGATGTGTGATTGAGTCGGTCAGTAATTTAAATGCATGTGAGGTGGATGGGTTTTTGCATAAGCGAGCGATTGATGGAACGGTGCGAGTGAGTGAAATAATAAATAACTGAGTGAGTATGGTGAGTGCGGCAGTGTTTGAATGAGTGGGTAGTGAGTGGTGTGCATGAGTTTGTTAAGAAAGAGACAAGCAATGCGCAAAATTAATGATTGAGGTAATAGAGTAAACACGAGTGATTTAGTGAGTTGGTCGATAAGCAGTTGGGTGATTAGATGATTAGAATGAGTGTGAGTAAAGGAACAAATCAGTGAACTGCTGAGTGAATGGGAAAATTAGTAGGGTAAGCATGTGAATGAGTTTTCCTCACTGAGTGTTCATATTTAGTGGAATATTTGCTCCCAGACTCACATTAAAGGCTGAGAACGAGGAAGGGACATACTGAGATGGGCAGAGACACGGGGAGGAGAGGGGAGGATTACTCGAGGCAGGGAAGGAGGGAGACAAGGGGGTGAGAATGAGGAGACGTAGTGATGAGAGGACACAGAGAGAAGAGAAAGACACAGGGAGGACAGGGGAGGAGAGGGCAGACAAGTGGAGACACGTGGAGGAGGGAGACATGGGGAAGAGGAGGGATACAAGAGAAGGAAGGAATCGGGGAGAAGGCAGACATGAGGGTATGGAGGCACAGGGAGGTAGATGGATGCATGGGAAGATTTTTTTTATAATCACGTAATAAAGCTATGCTATAGGTGAATGCAGTAAGACCTGTGTGTGTATATATAACACAATTGAGAGTCAGGTGATGTGCGAATGTCTGTACCTCATATTCTCCAGGTCCTGGGCCCGGGTTGATCGCTCAGGAAAGTGGTCCTCACGGGACACCAGCAGTCAGGCGAGGGCAAGCCTGAGGCCTCGGTTCATAATGGCCAGAGCCTGGGTAAATGGTCAGAAGTGGTCAATATCACGCGATAATAAATATACAGAATTAAAGCTTTCGTGACTGCAGGGATTCATCTTCTTGGTTCTTTCGGTAAAGTCACGTAGAAGGGAAATAATAAAATTATAAAATAAAAAATAAAATTCTCACGACGTTTCGGCCACAATGCAAGCAGCTGTCGGAAAGACAGCCCTGTTCTTCACCTGAGGACGGCTGCTTGCGTTGGGCCGAAACGTCGTGAGAATTTTATGATGTAACATTTTTATTATTTTATTATTTCCCTTCTACGTGACTTTATCGAAAGAACCAAGAAAATAAATATACCATTAAAAGTTCACGAGAAAAAATAGTAAGTCGGTGTATGAGTGGGTATTGAGTATGTGATTGAGTGCTTGTGTCAATGAGTTATTATTCAGTGGGTTTATTAGTGTATGAGTGGGTTATGGAGTGGGTGGGTAGGTAAGCAAGCCATGGACTGATTGAGCGAGAGAGGTCGTTGAGCCAGTAACTGAAATAGTAATTAAATGGGTTAGTGAGCAGGCAAGTGCGTGGGTGTGCGGGTGTGTGAGTGGAACGAGTTGGTGACTTATAAGTGAATTCCCACCTTGAGTGCCCTTCTGTCTGGGCACTGGAGACCTCTACAGCAGGGAGCTGGGCAAAGCGTTGAAGTCCGAGTATGATGGGGTGCCCGTTTTTTCTCCTCACCACCTCACTCATATCATCATAACCAGGGTCAGGAATGTCCTGCGAAAGGAGGTCGAGAGATGTTTTG